>ML993876.1:0-63556 GCA_010093945.1 Delitschia confertaspora ATCC 74209
CTCCCTCTCCCTCTCCCTCTCCCTCTCCCTCTCTCTCTCCCTCTCTCCCTCCCTCCCTCTCTTCCCCTCCCCCTTCTCTCTCTGCCTACTATCGCATTTATTCATTTATTCATATGACCAATTGATGGAGTTCCTCGAAAAACTTTTTTATTTTCAGCCCTCCCTCTCGCTCTTTTGCTTCGTAAGAACATTGGGATACAGATGAGTGAAAGTCTGGTACCGAGTACCGTGAGGTTGCATCCAGATCGGAGATATTGTACATCCTCGTCGCTCCGGCGCCTAAGACAGACACAGCACAACCCGATACGGTGCCGCGGAAACCGAAATCTTGATAAGGGAAAACATGGGAATCTCGATCTCGATTTTCGACATCTCCTTTCATAACCCTTTCATACAGGGGTTGGAACCGAAGAGTTCCGAAATTCTCCACATGAAAAATAGTTCCATCGTCGCGACTGCGTCGCGATAAAACTGAAATCTCCACCCTCCCGGAAGAAATGTGTCCTGCTGTGGTCCGTTGCGGCCATGTGCATCTCCGTGATCTGTGGCGCTGTGGCGCATGCATGAACTGACCGCTGAACTGCTTCAGGGAACCAACTGCAAAAGATTTCGTCAAACTCTCCGGATTTGGATTATGCCAAGGGCTGGAAAAGAAAAGATATATTGGTGATCGTTCCTCGTTCGAGACACCATTCAGTCGGCTGTAAATAATGCTGTGTTTGGGAGGTGGCTCTCCGATTGGCGGTAGGTTGACTGCCGACCTCTCTGGAAAATGTCACATCCTTCAAGATTCAGCTGAAGCAGGCCCAAAGCGTGGCGGAATACCGTCGCTCAGAGCTGCACCCTTTAGAAGAAAATCTTGATGCGAAAACAAAAGAAGATAGGAAAGGTGGAGAGCCGGAGCGTTAATCACAGAATTGCCATTGGGAGGCCGCAGGAGGTTTTGGTTTGTTCGCTCCTTCATCTCTGCCTTGTATTGGATTTCAGCACTCGAAGGGAAGTACCAGGTGGATGTTCAGAGCGGAAACGGGATGTCAATTGTTTTGGTTAAGAATGAGTTTACATTTACTCGTACATGGGAAAGACAGCAAAACAGCCTTAATAGATCAAAGGAATAAGCCTCCATTGTGTCTGCTTCTTGAATTTCTCCCAGGCCTCCCCATACCGTACCTCGCAGTATTCGTTCAGAATTGGGACACTGCGTGTAGCAAAGTCGTGGAAAATGAAGGTCCCAACAATAGCACCCCAGATCCAGCCACCGCCAGCAAGAGCTGCCCCGGCCCTCCAGAGAGTGTACCCCCCGTAATTGATGTGTCGCGCAAATGACCAGAGCCCTCCTGTGTATGGTTTTCCTTTGTTCTTAGGGTCGGCCTTGAATCTCTTGCGTTGAACCTCCGATATGAGCTCAGTGAGGATGCCAACGAGATATAGGCCGCTTCCAAGGACGATAGGTGCGTGGGTCAAGTCCGATTCGTTTCTCAGGACCGCCGATGTGGATGTAATGAGGAGGTAAGAATTGAGGGAGTCGAAGAACGCGTTAAAAAATCCAATGGTGATCGCAGGCCTCACAGGCATCGGTTCTACTCCGATTGTCGTAACCCAGATATTCTGTTTGACAACGCCGCCCACCGCCATGCCCAATAGTATCAAGCGGTAGGGCGACAGCCCCAAGTTATCGATTGCGGCAATTCCGGTTTGGGCTGCGGGCCCTGAAGGGAGAACATGGAGACCGACACGATGAAGAACTGCTGACCCGGCTCCGTGGGCGAGAATTGAGTACTGAATAAAAGGGTCGAGAGAGCGGACGAGGAAAAAAACAGCTCTGCCAACAGGAGATCCGCTGTAGTCACCGCGACTGATGAGATCCTGAGCTTTCGAAGCTTCCGAGCGAGGGTCATTGACCCAGGCTGCAGTTTTGCCTGACATTGTGGATGTGTATGTTGATGGAGCTTGATAGTGGGAGGTATGTCGGTGACGAACTGAACCCTACAGACTATCAGGGGATGGTGATATTTTATATCAGTCGGTAAAAGAGCTTCATGCAGCGTGCTTTAAACGTATTTGTCAGAAATCCTTCGTTGTATGCATGTGCATGAAAGGGTTCGGTGTTGCAGGGGTTTCCAGAGGCCGAGCAGTGATGATGGGAGACAATAGTAAGACATGGAACAATGTCGACCAGGGTTGCATTTTCACTATGTGCAATATTGAAGAATTGAGGAGATAAGATTTCTAAACAACAAGCATCGCGTTCGAACCAAAAAAAAAAAAAAGTGACGAGGTAAGGCGGGATGGAAAGGGCCTACGGAGACGCGAATCAGTCGGGATGCGACACGTTCACCAGGCAGGTGATCAAATGATGGTGTGCATTACCGTAAATTCTTTTCCTAGCACAAAGCGCGCTCTCCGCTGTTCACGCCATTGTTCTCTTGATATTTCTTTGAACAAAACCCACTTTCCTATGATGAAGTCTATGTAAAGCTATTAGATGTATAACTCTATATATCTGCAGCAATTTATTTCACCCCTATGACTAATACGCCAGGTAATCGACAACTTGAACATCAAATCCTCTAGAAGTATCTGAGATAATCGACAACGAAGCACTGCTTCCTTGGGAGTATTCGAACTAATCGACCATGCTGGATTTGTGGCCTCACAACTTGTTTCCGTCTTCGTCATTATTGTTTTTCCACCTAGGGGAGTTCTCGTGTGTGGATGCGAGGAGCGGAGATGAAGTCCGAGGGCGGTGCTCCAGAGGGATTTGGAGTCGACATATCTCAGAAAATGCATGGTTTCCACCGCCTTTGAGGTGAATGGGCGAACGGTTTCACAAATCTGTCTAATGCTTAAAGGCTCCCTCCCAAGCCTGGTTAAGGGACCCATCTTGAAGACCTGAGTGGCAAATGAACTGTATATCTGGTAATTGGTGGCTTATCAATCGGCATCCAGTCCGTCCATAAGAAAGGTAGATCCACGAGAGCAGGCCAAAATTCTACTCCGCTCCAGTTTCAGTGGTGAATACTTTTGTGAATCGCTCCAATAGCAGCATATCCGATTCCTGGACCGATAACATGCACGTCTTGCAGTGCATCCCCAATTAATGCCAGACTATGATTCTCTTTTCTTTTTTCTCGGTCCCGGAGTGAGACTATAATTCCCTTTTTAACTTAGTACGGAGTGGAATATCCTATGTTCCAAACCCGGATTTCCGGAATAATGCCACCAGCCATCTAAACCCAAATCCCGCAACTGCAGCATCCTGCCTTTCATGCAGTACGTTCAATCGCCAAATCCAACTCACAGCATCCTCATCACTACTGCCCATATCAGGCTCGTCTCTTTCCATATCCTTGGTCTACCAGGTATTCCTGACTTTTTCTCCATGCAGACGTCTATAGTGCGAAGAGTTCGGTTTGTTTTCTCCAGTGTGTGAATCCTAAAATGAGGCGTTGTGATTCGGACTTCAGTCCTCGAAGCTCTCTGCACCCCACACGCAAACACCGCCTCGTTAGCAAATAACACTAGGTAAAATCACCAGAAGATCAAAGGAGGTTTACACTGATGAGAAGTGGCATGGAATGTTATACGTACGGTCGAGGCCTCAACCAAACCAAACGAGCCCAGTGTCTTATCACGGATCTCTGATATCGTCTGTATCCATCCGCGATACTGTGTAACGCTTCAACGAGCTGAACCGTAGCGAGAATGAAGGCGACAATGACGATGGTGACGTTAATTTCGGTGGAAGGCATAGTTGGCTGGAGGAAGGTTGTAATATATTCAGCATTTAGATTGATGCAAATGCTCTTTCTCTTGTATATGGTTGGTTGGAAAACTGAGTTTAGTATGAAGTGTCATAATAGTGGATGTGGTATTGGGGGACGGAGCTATATTTAACACTTCTGCGATATTATGATGTAGAATGGGGTCTGGAAAAAAGAAGTGTCATACCAGATCGAAGAATTTCCATGTTATCGCTTAACTGTTTACCGAATCCCATGAAATTTTGTTTCGTTCTGTCATCCGACCAGTCGCCAGGCGGGGATATAAATCTGTCATAAGGTGGGCATGACCCATGGAGGCCCGCGAATATATCTTGCCGGTGATCATGTAGGACATGTGTAGGTATTCTATGATCTCTAGCTCAGCATTATGTATAAGAAAAACCAGCAATACTTCTCGTAAGTCCACATTCACCCCTATTAGCATAGCACAACAAACTGCGAGAACGCCTTGTACCTGTACAACTTCTCATTTTTAACTTTTGGTTTCTCATCCAGCTTGTCCAGAGTGGTTCTGGGAGGCTCTTCCTGTGTTCATGTTAGCTTCGGAGTTGAACGTTGTCAAACATCACGTGATTTTATCGTCTAACGTCTTGTATAGTCTCTATTAGACTGTAAGGTCACATGAGACTTGGCTCCCTGTTGATGTATTTAATGTCCCTCATGGTCAACAAGGTAGGAGACCAACACAATACACAACCATTCACATAATACATACATTTCCATTCCATATCATCCCTCCTCACCTCAGGCTTACAGTCTACTCTCTGTTGGAATGGCAATCTCACTATGCTATAGACTTCTAGCAGACTTGCCAAACTACGTGTCGACAACATTACATACATTTCGATGTGTTTCCGCTCCTTCCCTGAGTCTTGTAATCACATAATCTCATGTACATATATTTGTCGCTCCATTGACTGCAGACATAAAAATCAATTCACACATTCCAAAGGCTATCTCCATGAGCGCTTCCATTATGCCAAATACAACCTCCATTACTCTCCTCTTTTCTGTTGGTGCAATGACTAGCCTACAATATACCGCAATTTCGGAACTTCCTTCGCTTCTTGCTTGTGGGCAATAGGTAGTTAATATTTGTTTTGGCCAGGAGTTGATTGAGGTTTTGAGGAGGTCTTGCCAATTCAGTCAATTCATGGGCAACCTTATATGTATGTGTATGTCTCTTCTATTATAGCCGGGCGCCCCCAAGCTATGAGCCGTTACTATGTGTTAGCTAATACATGCTACTAAGTTACATTTCCTCCAGTTTCAGAAGCCAACTATGAGACCTATTCGTTCATTGTCTATCTCTATGAGCAAAAAAGGGAATAAAACGAAACGATACATAGATTTTTTTTTAAAATAAAAATTCGGATCAAGAAGTGAGCCAGGGTTGTTTTGGTGACTGGTGTCTGCAGGGCAGTCCCAACGTTTTGCGTCTCTTAACTGGCGATGCATCGGCGGAGGCACGCTGTGTATCCAGTTAGAAGATAGGAAGGGAATTTAAAAGTCGCAGCTCGCTTCTGAAGCTCCTGTACTTGCTGTGTTTTCGTCGTTCGACTGTGGATTTTTTGCGTCTTTCACGAGTTGGGTAGTGGATCAGACCACGTCAATATCTGGCTTATAGTGCTCGACTTGTCTAACTTGCTGCCTTAGCTTTGCGATTTGCAGCATCCACCTTACATAAAAGAAGAGGAAGTGGGACATCACCTCCATAGGCTCATAGTCAAAGGCTGCCCGCCATATAGATTACCTACATGACACAATTCAGACCCAAGGTTTGTATTTATACAATTAAAAGGCGGGTTATGTTAGTCACACAAGTACATATTCACTAAAAAGGCACTTATCTTAAATGGTTATTGCGGACGCTATCATTAATTTGCGTATGTAGATGCTTTTGCGTTGCTTCATAAAGTCCTCTTACACAAGATGACACATGATGTAACGGGCTGTGTCCAATACCAGGTAGGTGGACAGGCAATTATAAATATGGCTATGCCTCCTAAAGGTATGGGCCGTCATTACGCGCATATTAATCCATCCTGTTACAACACTTTCACTATAGTTCAAAAGCCAACTACGAGAACTTCTCACCTACTGTCCAACACCATCCTATTACCAGAGTCTGCGCGAATGGGAGTGCACAAACCAGTTGGCACGGTCACACCAAATCCTTCAGCATTAACTCAGCGACGAAATACTCCTTTTCCTCTTCATCTCGATTGGAGAAAGAATCTGGGCTAGATAGCTGAAATTCAACTACTAGAGACTGGTTACACATGAAAAAAACAGCGTACACTAACTGAAGTGTAACTCGGAGAGAAAAATATGGTTTTTATGACGTGAGGTTTTGTTTTTGTGTGATATAAGCCTTAATAATAAACCAATTTACGATGTCAGATGAGCATCACTGGAGAGCGGAGCCTCTTCAACCCCATCGCAAACGCGCCCCTTGACACTGCAGATGGGCGGTAGTGGTGCAAGGAACTTGTAAAACAAGACGAACCTGTCGTGCACTTCAAGAATACGAGTACTAATACGCCGTATAACAATGGAGACTGGGTTGCATTTGTTCGATAGGGGTACGTACTACTAAGTTACCGATATTACTATAAACATGATGAACCCAGAAAAAGTGACTCTTCGGAACTGGATGTAAGTTGACGTCCAATTCTGAGAACTTGTGGATGGTGAATAATGAGGTTAGGATGGTTTCCGTTATAGCTTCAATCTTCCCGTAATCAACCCCATTCCATCCAAATAATAGGACGCAAAGGAATGCATAGTTCCATGTTCCCAGTATCAATTCATACCAATCCAAGTTTTAGGGCCAGAGAAGAGCGTTACAGACCACAATTTCAGGATACAGACTGACTCCATCGCAATCCTTCGTCCGGACGCCGGATATCGATATTTAATACAACGTGAATACGTCTTCGGTAGGCACCAGGTTTGACCGCACGGGTAAAGTGCATGGGCCCCTACGCGTTTCTTATTGAAGATGGAAATCATATTAAATCAAACAACAAAATTCAAACCAGTGTTTCCTTTTAGAGGTTTAAAGATGCAGAGCAAGGACTTATCACTCACTATGTCCATATGCTATCCCAGTTCTCCTGGTTCCCAGGCGGAATATATAATGCTTGAGCAGCTTTCCACCGGAGTGAAAAAGGCGGTTGAGATGTGCATGTGCAGGATGGTGCCTCGGCCCCTAGATGATACAGCTGGCCGTAACGATAGGATACTTCCTGTCCTTTAAGCTGAGTGCGTACATGTATGTAGAACTTCCAGCGATTTCAAAATCTTGCAAAATAGCGTTAGTAGCTTCTTCCAAATAAGGAACTGAAAAATCAACGCACGTCAACCGGCCATTCGAAAACCCTTATGCCCCCATACTAGAAATTGACTCACAATGTTCTCGCAACGCCAATGTACACTCAAACTGAACTGTCATCGAAAGAAATGATGGGCATTGGCCGAACCCCATCATCAAGGACGGCTGCTAAGATTAACTTATGTCCACGGACAGCTTACTGAAGAGCGCGGACCACATTTAGGATGCATGGTAAATTGCGGGTCATGGATTCCTCTGTTGTGACGGGCTGTGCAATGAGTTGCGAGAACATCTGAGTATCATTTCTGCTACTCACATGTTTCTATTCAGAATTTCTGCCGTAGAAAACTGCGCATACTGAGTACGAAGTTAGGACAACTGGGGATTGAAGTTGGTATTATAAAAAGCGCTCAGGTGTGAGGTTGTGTGTGGCCCAACGAGAATCTAAGAAAAGGTGTTGTGGAACGGCACAGTTTGCAGCGCAGCACATTTAAACAGACGGCTTATCCGGCTTTTTTCTATCCGCTTTGCATTCGCGTCCGGCATCCTTTTGTGTTTAACGAGTGCGCTTCCTTTTGATGGTCAAGCTATGTTTCCGGTTTCAGCCTAACGTATTCCATGAAGTGTTAGAAAAAAAAAAGAAGAGGGCGAGTAGCAAACTTCAGGTAGAAGCCATCCAGGGACTAATGACTAAGCGAGCAAGAGGGTTGCTGACCACGCACGTGTTCGTAATTCACTGTAAAGTAGTCCAACCTTCCCAGGGCAACCCACCCAAGCTATGCAAGCATGTGAGCAATCGCAATATCCAGGATTTGACATGTAATTAATCATAAGCTGCTGGGTCTTACGGTAGCCTGAAGGTGACATGACTGTAATGCCCCTCACAACCTCAACTCAGGTGGACACTATCATCTACACGAGGATCATCATAGTATACACTTACAATCCATGTCATCTCTCTCACCACAGTCTTACATCTTAGAAAACTATTGCCATATGGCGAGTAGGCGAGAATGGTATCATTCACGGATTGCTGCAGTGAAGCGACAGGAAAGCAAATGTGCTACCCGCACGTGTCTAACTGAGACCGCTTATTTGGATGGAGTGCTGGTGGGCTAAGAAAGTGTGATGTTCCAGTGAGGTTGAGTTTGAGTAATAGACTAAGTGGAGTGTGGGTTTGACTAAGCGGCAGCACTTGCTAATGCGAGTTATTGCTCAGACTTCCCATCCGGACCCGCGGTTTGAGCGGGAAATACCATGCACCATTTGTCAACCGATGGATCCAGCAAGAACGGAAGCCTTGGTTCAGCAGAGAGAAGGAAAGCGAAACACCGACAATGGACCTGTATCTGGAGTCGTTGGCAATGCAGAGGGCAGCAGTAACTGCAACGCATGCGGTCACCAAAGGTAATCCAGGAAATTATCGAGATGATTTGGTTAGCGGCCCGGTGAATTGGAGAGAGCTGGGGAAGAGGGAATGTCCTGCCCGTTGGATTAAAAGCCATCTACTGGAAATTATCAATTACGCTCCACGGCGCGTACAGTAATTGAAAACATGAGGGGGTATAAAGAGCAGGACTCAGATCAAGGCAAAACAGAGCAGTCCAGAGTTGGTCGAGCTGCAGCTACCTGGATAGGAGGATGGCAAGTCACCGCTCCATCTCTATGGCGACCTCCCTAAATGTGAAGCAACTGCAGTATTCCTACTCCATACAGAAGTTCTTAGATTTGATGATTGGTTTGGGACGTGGTTATGGACTTGGAAATGACCATAACCTTGAAAGTTTCCGCAATTTTTGAGGTGTTCAAGGTCGTAGAGGTGTCTATGATAGTAGGTTTAGAGGTGATCGTGACCTCAGTCATGTTCGTTAGTCTACGAGGTATGTAGTAATCGTAATTATCTTAGAGGTATGTCTTTAACGTAGTCGTGCTCTTAGGCGTGGCAGTAGTCGTTAATATAGTGGTACTTATCGCTTAGAAAGAAAAAATATTTGGGATTTAGAAGATATATAATCATTATTGGCTGCAAGTTAAATCTCGTGAAGTCTAGTAAGTGTTATTACTTATGATTGAAAAGCGAGGGAGAGGTTCTATAATTGAACAGAAGCTAGAGCAGTAAACCAAGAACAATGAAGGGTAGGACACGAATAAAAGAAAAGCGAAGAGTATGAAAGAAGAGGATCAGTGGTAAAATCAGAAGCTATTTATCTTTTCACCAATCAATACCCCGCCAACTCCCTCTCCGTCCACTCCCACAATCTCTCTGCTAATCTCTCATCCCTACTCTGCTCCGTCGTCCTCCCCACCTCCCCTACCGGCTCATAAAAGCCACCATTAACAAGCTCCTCCTTCCTTGCCATAGCAGCCCACAGCTGAATTTTAGCACCACCTTCCACAGACAAATGCATACCAATCGTAAAGACATCTATGAAGAGCTTATTGAACCATGTCATCCCGCCTCCAGTAATCAGTCCGGTGTTGATGACACCGGGATGAATGGATATACTGGTGATGGAAGGATAGCGTATGGCGAGTTGCTGTGTATACAGGATATTAGCCAGTTTGCTTCGGCCGTACCGCTTGTAGGCGCCCATGGCACCTAGCTCACATTCGGATTTTAGAGGGATGTATTGGAAACGATACGGATATCATTTCCCAGCTTGGCAGTTGAGAGGAGAAGAGGGAGGAGCGTCTTTATGAAGAGTGCGTGCGCGAGGTGGTTAACGCCCATTTGGAGCTCGTAACCTTCTTTTGTGACGGCTTTGGGGAGAGCCATGACGCCGGCATTGCACATCAGGACATCTAGATGATAGTTGGAGGAGGGCACACGGAGGGCGGCATCTTTTACGGAGACGAAGGAAGTGAAGTCGCAGAAGATGAAGGAAATGGAGAGGTTGGCGTTGATAGCTTTGGCGGACGCGATTACGTTAGAGGCGGCCGAGGCGTTGCGGCCTGTGAAGAGGATTCGTTCGGAGAGGTGTGAGGCAAGCTGAAGGATGGTTTTGGCACCTAGACCGGTGGTTCCCCCTGTTATGAGGATGACCTTTCCGGATAAGTCTGGGATATCCGTTGATGGGTTGTATAGGGAAACGCTCGGCATATTAATGGTACAAGAATGGAGACTGGGTATTTGAAAACATAGGGAACACTCAGTCAGGTTATAACAACCAGAGAATTTGATAAAGAGAAACAGATGTCTTAACCTTATATTGAATCTTTATGATAGGAGTTGCTCCCTTTGCTTACATAAAGTTCACCATTGTGAATCGCTGGACGAAAGAGAGCCTTAGAAATATCACTGAAGAAATGGGTCCAGATTCATGTACTCGCGATATGTTACCGGATTTGGAATTTTTCCCGTTGTCCTTACAAGTTGCTTAAATGCCCATGTATGACAAAACAGTCACGTGATTTTCCACCTTTCGTTAAGAGCACAGTCTTTCTTGCATAGACAACTCGTCTAGATGTATTTCGCACGGATGATGGCACCGCCAGGAATTGGGAAACAGTAGGAAAGCAGACAGGGCGTAGGAAAGCAGACAGGGAGTAGGAAAAGGGGATACTGGAAGATATGAAAGAAGCGAATCATGACTGATGCGAGATTCGTCCAGAAACTTGGCCCAGGCGTGGAGGCACAAGTGGGTGACTGGAAGACAGACCAAAACGAGATAAAGCATGAGAGTACTCCTCCAATCAAGAATCTTCAGACAATAAGAAAGAAACAGGCTGAGGAAATGTGTGAGGAGCAGAGACGACATGGTTTATGAGACGAAGCATTATCTGACGACGGACTATAAAAGACGAGCTCGATTCCAACAAGGGTTTCGTGAGAGAGATTGAGCCCATTCTCCGCTCAGTAATTGATTAATGGTGTCGACGTAATGCGATGTAGTGTGGAAGAAGATTGTGTGTTCACTGGTGGCGCGGTTGATATAATACCACCTGACCCTATGCTTGTCCTTGTTCGTATACCGCCAATTAACGCATCACACGGCACTCTCTACAAGGTTGAATTACTTCAATTATGGGGTGTAAATTGTTACTTTTCTATTAGCACTTTGTCTCCAACAAAGGTTCTTGAAATGGATATATCACATGATCGCACAGATCCCCAGCGGGCGGAAAAACTTCCGGCGGGGTGAGTCGTGAGCGTTTGACGTTCACTCAGCAGCACGCTTCATAGCAACACGTACCTCTATATGGCTCATTTTCCATAACGCAGCATATTATACACTCCATACGATGCAAGACCAAAAGGAGTCCCAACTTGGCCAGCTTCCACCCGAAATGTTGCACTTCACTCTCCTCAATGCCGCCCCCGGGCTCGCACCGCGACTGGGGCGTCTTTCATATCCTGGTCGCAAAACACTCTTGACGCCGCTGTATCTGGGGAACACCTCCCGTGGTGCCGTACCTCATATCTCGCAGGACAATTATCAGAAACATACGCGTCTCAATGGCGTCTATGTTCCACTCGAAGATTGTACGTGACATCTTTCCATACGACGCACCTCTCCGGATGTAGCTAACATGAATAAAGTTATAGAGAGATATCTTGAGAAGACGCCTCCTGTCTTCCAAATCGAATCCCAAACCTCAAAACTCCGCCGTTTTGTCTCCCTCCCCCAAGATTCTCTCCTCGTTCTCGGCGCCCGCCGACAACCTCCCCTTCCATGCCCGGCCGCCAACACCAACTCTCAAATAAGTATATCCACGTCAGTCGGATATAGGGCACTGAGCTCAGAATACTATGCAGCAGCGGCTAACGTGTTACGACCTGACATTGTAGTTGGCTTGGCGGACATCCCTTACGGGAAGGAATCTGTCAGTTCGAAGAGAAAGGACAAAATGAGCGACAGAACTACGGCTTGGATGAAAGATTTAGTTTTAAAGAGAAGCCAACTGGAGAAGAGCGACGCACCCTCTTACAACATCTTTGCGCCGATATTGCCTATCGACAAGGAGCTTCAATCTTGGTATCTGGACCATCTAGTTGAAAACATGGCCGACCAAATCGGTGGAGTAGCGATCTATGATTCCCAACTTCTTGAAGACCTACCGGCGGAGCTCAGAAAATTACCTCGTTTATCTTTCGATAACCCAGCCTCACCGCAAGATCTGCTGCGCCAAATACGACTTGGAATCGATCTTTTCACTGTGCCTTTTTTAGCAGCCGCTACAGACGCTGGAATTGCGCTGGATTTCACATTTCCTGCCCCTTCTACTTCGGAATCTAGACAGCAGACCCCAAGACAGTCATTGGGGATTGACATGTGGGGCACGGAGCATGCCATTTCTGTGACTCCCTTGACCCCTACATGCAAATGTTATGCCTGCACCAAACACCATCGCGCCTACATTCAACATCTCCTCTCTGCAAAAGAGATGTTAGGCTGGGTCCTTATTCAACTGCATAACCACGCTATCATGGATGCCTTCTTCGCCGGTGTGCGGCATAGCATTGAAACAGGTACTTTCGAGGATGACGTAGCTGCTTTCGAAGCATTCTACGAACCAAGATTACCAGAAAAGACTGGTCAGGGGCCGCGTGTTCGAGGTTACCAGTATACCAGCGGTGAGAATGCGAAACCGAATAAGAAGAACCCCAAGGCTTTTCGATCTTTGAAACCTTTGAACGCATTCCATGGGCAGCAACCGAACGCGAAGCCCATAGTCAAAGACAATATCGACGATGATGCACTTGCTGGCTTAGCGGATTTGGAAAATCGTTCACCTGAGGATGAGCTGGAAAGCCCGCAGTTGAAGGACGATAAGTCGTAGTGAAAATGATCAAACGAATTCACCATTGCCATCACTCTCCCCTGGTTCAGCTGCAACCGTACCGAACATGTGCCACTGATTTCAGCGTACACAGATTTGCTGTTACAGTCTTGCAGCAAAGCGGAAACTTGGAGGTTTATATTGCTCTCGTGTCACTGTGGTCAGCGTCTAATTGAACATTCGTGATTGTCAAGTTCAAAACCATGGCTTCCTTGGCCGCTCTAGTATCGTTGTACTCCACAGCATTCCGATTTTTGTTCGGGTCCTCGTCTCACCTCCCTCCGTCTTTTGATGATATGTTCCCCGCCCTGGTTTGCCTAACATCAGTTATCCCTATTTCCTCTCCGAGCAGAGATGGCCAGTTCCTGTTGGTTAATGGGGGGCGGATTTTCCCAAAAATAAATCTGAGCAACCATATGTTCTGCGCCGCTCTCGCCCGAAAATGGAAGACAGCTAGTGGGCAGTGTTCAACATGTTCTCACTTCGTGCCATGTTCGCCAGACTGTGGGGTTCGGAAATTATCTCTTTAATAATGGCAGTCATTCATTTAATCCGTCGGGAGACTTTCGGATTCGAATTTACACATCTTTGACATTCAATTGGGAAACGAATCTCTTCAAAAGTCCTTATAAAGAGGTTTCATTTGCACAATGGTTTTATTCAGTCCTAGACAAGAACTTCTGGGAGAAAGGATGTTCGAAAAGGGTTTGTCTTTCTCTCCAATTCCTGTCGGATTCTTGGAATTGATCGTCACATTTAAAAAAACATATGAGGAGATTATTACGTCCGGTGGAGCCTTCGGTCTTTTATTCCACTTTAAACGCGCAATTGTTGGATGGCCACCCAAATATCAAACACTAGGTTAGGCACCGGAGTAACGACTTTGAAAAAATGCGCTTTCGGTAGGCAATGTCCCTCCCTCTGTCTTAGTCGGCTGGGATTTAAATACTGTGTCCAAAAGTAGACGTAATGGTGACCAATCTATAGTGTTTTGGTGCTTGCTCGAATGTCAAAACCAGTCTACCGTCTATTCATTTCTGTGAGACTTTCGGACTTCGCTTCTCTGTTTGTCTTTCAGCCTAGAAAAACTACGACATCTCGTATTAACATATGTATCAGGAGAAAATTTCCATAAACTAATATCCGTTGAGCGTCTCGGCCAGTATGGAGTTAGAATTACTGAGAGAACGAGGGTTAAGAATCAGTTTGTTTTGAACTGATATCTGTTGGCAGTTTTAGGGCTCCATAAAAAAATAAAAAGAGGAAACACCACGAAGACGCACATGTCAGCCAAAGTTGGGACGACTCCAAGCCCAAGGTACGGGATGGGAACAAAGGGGTATGTCCAATAAATGGTCCAACAAAATGCCATGTTCTGGAGGGAGTTTTGAATGTCCAAGGTATGAGACACGGCCGCTTGGCGGATTGCTTATATAAATATATATATATATACAAAAGCGCATCATGGTTGGCGCAACTTTGCACATTGCCTTGCGCTTGGAACTGTATCGCTTGTTTAAAATCTATTACTGCATTTCCTATGGTGGGAAAACCCTCGAAAAATAAATGCTATAATTAGAGGAGCAATGGAGTGGAGACTTGCTAACGCGCAATAACATGGAAAGATTCCATACGTGGGAGAAGAGTCAGAGACAGAATTCTCATCCGTACAAAAATCATGGCAAGCATTCTGCCCCTCGAAATATTGCGTTTGCCAACTGAAGAAAGCGGCAGAAAATTTAAAACGCGCTTACAACTCCGGATTATGGGACCTAGCATATTTCTTTCCTTGTAAAGAAAGGGACAACTTAAAAATGTGGGTTGATACGCTTTATGGTAAAGTTGAAATATGTTATTTCTCAAGGGTAATCGAGTGTGAGAGGTCGCTTGCAATTTTCCTGGAGTTGAATTTCCAAAAAAAAAAAAAAAAAAATACATATATATATCTGACAAAGAACTGTAAAGAAGAGAGCAGAATGTTGACGATGGTAACTCATTGGACAAAAAGGTCGCAGGATGAATGAAGGCGGTGGAGGGCCAGTCTGTCGATGTGACGAGAAGCATCACTATGTGGGGAGATAGCTAGTAGTCAAGACGTCCGGCTTTTCTCTCAAAAGCGTAAAGCGGGCGAACAGTAACGCAGCTTGTGACAATAAGTACTAGGGACACTATTTCTAAAAATGTCAAAGCATTTTAATAACTCATTCCGCATTTTATGAATTCTATGCGCTCTTCGAATTTCTCACTGCCCTTTTATATTTGTGCAAGCGTATCAAATTATTGAAATCTGAGTTAATGCTGCTTGTCGGGTACTGTAATTAATCTTTGCTATAAATTCAAGCTAAGATGTTCTATTTGCGCGAACTGCAATAAATCTAAAAATGAAAAAGAACGTCTAAAAATCCATATATGAGATGGTAATTCCCTCACGCATCAGCTTAAGCCTCTATTCATATTTGCCCTCCTCCCCAGCCTCTCTAATCTCTTCTATAGCGTGCGAATCAACTCTCTTCTCTCTCAGCCCGACAAGCACTTCCTCCACTTCGTTGTTTGCCACTTGCTTTTGATAAAGAGTCGGATGTCCCTTAATGTCTCCACATATCCCCGCCAACACCTCATCCTTCAGACACACAGGTACTTCTTCCATACACTTCTCCCAAGTCCCATATCCAGCTTCCTCGTGTGCAAGGCGCTGTAATTGGAATGTTCCATTGAGACACCATTCAAGCTGCGAATATAACCGGCGTTTATGAGATCGTTTGGAGATCCAGGAGAAGAGAGGCTCGAGAGTAAAGGAAAGTATGGTTATAATGCCTCCGAGACCGAGTGTGAAGGCGAGGCCGAAGACACTGAAATTGGAGTGGGCGTTGGAAAGGACTTTCTATAGTCGTATGCGTCAGAAATTCTCCAAATAAGATGGAGATTGTAAAGAAGGCAATTGCAATAGCTCTCACCTGGTTGCCGCATACTTCCTTCTCAATCTTATTCTCCGGTCGGGGCCAAAATGGCCTCATATCAGGATCGCTTGGTCCCGTCGCAGCATCAATCGCACTCGATTGAATAGCAGCTAACGACGAAGCGTGCCAATGCTCTACGTCTTTCTGCCACTGATTGTCCGGCAGTGGCCCCTGCATACCAGCAACTAAACTGTATCTCGAGCTGAGAGAAGCAGCGCCTAGAGTTTGAACGAAAGCACCAATTTCGTTTCCCGTCATTGCAGACATAATGGACCATCGAGTTCGACTAAGCTGTTTATCGGTTTGGTTAAGACTGGTGAGCAGCCAATACAGTTCTTGTTTCCCACCAAGCCGAGAGCATCGTGATGGCTTTCCGTGGGAATCAGGGTAGCAAATTTGATATTGGGAAGCACAGCCAAGGACGGATGCAGTCTCATCCGCAAAGTAGCCTCCCAGAGTTAGGTTACGCCACCCGGTGTAGTTCAGGCGAAAGCCAGGGATGGTCCGATGAGATGAATACCAAGGGTCGTTTATAGGGATTGGGCTGACGACCTGATTACTGGACAGGAAGATCAAATTAACGTCAGCGTCGTCTCGGTGGAGAGCATCAATCGGAATGAAGGCTCGGTTCTGCGAGATTGAGCCATTGATGACGTTATAGTAACTTTGTCTGTTCTCAAGTTAACTTTGACAAGAATTTTATTTGGCTTGACTGACCCTAAAATATAATCGGAATATGCTGTTGCTACTTCCTTTTTCCCGAAAATGTATTCATCCAGGGGTCTGTCAGGATATTTGTACGTGATATTTCCAGTCCCATTGCGGGAGCCAAAATGATACTGGGTGTAAAGAACCAGGGCCTCCGAGTGGGTGAAATTGACGGAGCTTTTATATCCTTCCGTAGTCAATGGGGCACAGTGAGTCTTCCGTCTGTAGAAGAAGCGGTCCTTGGGCTGAGCGTTCATGCCGAGATCGAGATCGCTGTTGAGGTATCCCGTGTCTATAAGTAGGTTTCTTTGGGTCAAACGACAGATGTCGTCCCGGAAGGGGCAGCCCGCTGTATAATTGGACGTAGAATGCAGGCGGGCCTTGACGAATGTATTGCAATCGGGGGCGTTCTTGTTGTTGTCTGAATAGCAGCTAAGCGCGTAATTGGAAAAGGAAACCAGTCTCTGTGCAAGGAAGGGCAGCAGAATGGTGAAAAATTCTGGGCTGGTTTCCACTTCTGGATTCTTGTCCTGGCCAGCGATGTAATGGCCCAGTATGTTGACTCCGCAGTTCTTCCCGTCTATGAGTACCTCATTACCAGTCGCTGAGGAAATCCTGGAAGAGAGCAGACTGGCGGCCGTGAACAGTATGAGAACAGTAGCCGTGAAAAGTGCAATGGGTAGGATGCGTCTATATGGCCGCCGGCCACTTCGATGCCAGGCTTTCAGCAGTTGGTACCAATTGATTAAGCCAGCAGTTGCGTTGTCGGAGTTTTTCAGTACGGCCTGCCTCTGGTGATGTAAGCAGTCCTGGGGACCGGGCTTAGTATATGCATGGTGGATCCAGAAACACAGTATTCGCCAAAATCGTGAGCCAACGAAAGTGATGAAGAGTGCGACAAATGTAATGAGAACAGCACCATTCCTCTGTGTCAGAGTCAAAGTGGAACCGAGAACCTGTCCTCTGGACCAGTTGACCCAGAAGCCATAATGGACTTCTGGTTGAGTGCTTATTCCTAAGCTAGATGACATAATATCTGAGGATCAGTCACAGCTTCGTGTTCATCAGCACTGAATAAATACCTGGACAGGCAGGAAAGAGAGTATACAGAAAAACTATGTAAACCTACCTTTAGGTGATTGAATTTCTAGAATGGTTTGGGTGGGGAGAGGAAGAGAGTGCATATGTAAAAGTAAGAAGCCTCCGGCTAGACACTCAACGCCCTTCTCCGCTATATATCCATCTACTCAGGTTTCGTGAAACATCTCTTTTACCTCCCTCTTGCACTACGTACGCTGCTTTGGCAAACATGAATTCAAGATTGTGTTGCTACAGACACCCCAAGTTCGTTTTATTTCGCTGTGAAATCTGGGGGCGGAAAATGCAACACGAGATTGGCTATCTAGCCTATTCGTCTCTCCGACGTTGCTCAAGCTGCTTGCACTGGATAGTAAGCTGCACGTGGAGCTTACACCGATCGTATCGGAACATTTATCAGTATGCCGTAGAACGAAGCCGTGAAACAGCACATATTCCGCTGAATTCCTGATTGGAGTTGAGGATCAACTTTCAGAGTGATATTTTAAGGATTTCAGCTGAAGGCTGCCAAATAGATTGAGGGGGCCACGCGCGAGATTTCTGCAGCCCGGGGTCAAACAAGATAAGCCGACCTGTGGTTGGCGGCATATTCTTGAGGCAAAGACTACTGCATTGAATTCAAGATCCCCGATACCTGTGTAGTGCATCGAGTGGGAAAAGGGGCTTCATTCGAGTTCTTCGGAGACCGACTCGGGGGCTCGACATCGGTGGACACCAGTTGTGGACATTTGATAGGACCATGAGTTTGAGGGAGCAATATGCGCTTCAGAAAAGGTTGCAATGGTGTCTGGTTTGGCAACAGAGCCGGATTGATGCTATATACAGATCACTGTCGAGGATAAAGCGATGCTAGATACCAAACTGTAGCACTCAGCCTTGGACGATATTACATCATGGCGACCCCCGTCACCTCAGTGCGGGGCATACCATCACGTGCTCTCTGATTCCGCTTAGAGAAATAATCTTTTAGACTAGATATTTCGTTTGAAAGTGTTATTCATGGCCGTCTTGCTTTGGAGGCCAACGGGTTACTTAGGTAGCCAATGAAAGGCTTTGACAATCAAGTGATCGATGAAAAAATTATGTATTCTTTTCGAAGGAGTGAAGCCATCTAACCCGTATGGAATAAGACCTGGGCTTGCGGGCCTCTGTATATAAAGTTTGTGACATTCTTAGATCACTCCCGGAACTGGAGTAGAGCCGGAAGGCTACCTTCGACAGGCTTGTCATGTGATCACGCTTTTGACAACTATTTATGTACTAATACTCGACACACTGCTTTTACTCCTTTAAAAATCATCTCCAACTTTAAGTTGTAGGCAAAGCAATCTCCGTCTGTTCATAATTTTCTGTCAACTCCTCATTGCTATTCAATAACCCCAACCTCTTCCTAACCCACAGACAATGCAGCCACGCTGGCAAATCCTGCTACTCTCTGACCAGAGAGCTATTTCAAATAACTGAAGAGACACGGGATATCCTCAGGCTGCAAAAAATAAACAGCCCCTTTCCTTACGTAATCATATCTGGATATGAAAGCACGTCCATAAACCCCATTATTGCTGCGTATGCTAGAATAAGAGTTCTCCAGTCTGAGATGGGGGCATAGAAAATCCCGTATACCTCTCTTTATTCTTCCCAGTAATACATGCACGGGGTTGCCGTGAAACACAAGTTGAAAAATATGGAGGGTTTGTTTGAATAGTGTATGTAACAGCCTATAGAGACTTTTCGGAAACCTCTTTTAAAACAGTCCACTGAGTGGTACTATGGGAGGCCGAAACAAATTTCTCCATAACTCGCTGCAGGGGCAAAAGTTCATCTCGTGCAAACCGGCAGGTCAGAAAGGTGCCAAAGCGTCTTTGGAAAAAGACCTTGAAGATTTGTTATATTGGGAAGTGAGTCCTCCAAGATGACATTCATGGTAAAGATATAGCGCATATTCTAGAAATTGTATGGGCACTTTGCGAGTTTTCTTCTGTTCGTTTGCTATTGAGTACCATGTGAGAACAAAGATTAGTCCACCTCCTTTATTTAACGCAGGACGAAAAATCGGGATCGTCAAGAGTTATTTATTATTATAATCCAATTCAACGTGCTACCTGGTTCCCTAATAGGGTCTATGAACACTTAATATCAATGTATAGAGCAAAGTAAACCCGACACTAGAGGAGTCACCCTCCACCGTCTAAAATCTTTGCCATTTCCTCAACCTAAACCATTCTAGTACAGCTATAGTGAATTATTTCACCAGCTACTAGTTTTAGCCAAGAATTGTGTGTAAGAAAGACACGAAAATGCTATCAGAAGAAAACCAGGCAGCCTATAGAAGTGCCACAAATACGGTAAGAGAATGGCACTATGAGAGGGCAACGAGGGTGGAAGAAACGAAAACTTCCATGATGGACTAAGATGTGATGAAAGATGTAAATATATTACAATAGGGAACCTAGAGAATCGAGATCTAAAAATCCACTGGAAGTAGCACCATGGGGGAACAGAAACCAGTTCTTCTTTATCTGGCGCAGAACCAAAAACCCCTTAAATGTGAGGAAGAGCAAATACATCACCGACGGACGGACATATAGAACTTGACAAACTGACTTAAAAACCCAATAAAACCTTCACATGGCAGAGAGACGATTAGACAGGCATAAAAGCTTATGACTCTTAACATGGTGTGGGACCTAAAGCGGACGAAAAGAATTATATGTGTGCTATCGGACGCGCTTAAAAGGAAAGATTTTTCCAGATATGGGGAACTTGGGAAGAATATAAAAACGGAATGTATATGGTAGTACTGTGATGTGAGCTATCCGTGAGGGAGTGTGGGAGTGTGGAGGGGTACCGGGTTGGGGAGTTGTATTGGAGATTGTGGTGAATGTTATCAGCATAGGTACATATACAAGATTTACGAAATTGGTCCTCTACATGGTCCCCTGGCCGTCTATCTCCTATGCCATCGCATTATTACACTTTAAGGGAAGACAGGGAGAGAGGAAACATTTATCTGATTCGATGGAGCGGAGCTAGCTATATCCCATACCACCTATCAAACCTTTCCACTATGAGAAGAGACTAATGATATACTACACCCGGTCCAGTCCCATCCAATCCAATACCCATATTCCATCCACCCATCGCGTCCGTCCCATATACCCCGCTAAACCCACAATTACATCTTAACCCCCTTCCCATTCCCGTGCTCATTAAGCCATTCATTTAAAACATACAGAACCCCTTCTCAACCAGACCAAAACCACCCACTCTTCTTCCCCTTCCCTTCGTCAGTACCAAAAGAACCACCAAATTGCGCCTCCCTCATCTCCCTCCATACATCCTTTGTATCGTCCTCGTGCCCGCGTTGCGTCTGCACGGTCTCACTGCTCTCCTCCCTCCCATCCGCAAACCGCTTCTTCAAAACAACCTTAGTCGTCACAGTCCCGTCGGGTTGGACGGTGCGTTCAGTTGTAGTTAGCGTACTCAGAACAGACGGACGGTCCGACGACGAAGATTTCTGAGCCATAGAGGTGGATGTGGATGCGGATGTGGAGCCTAAGAAGCGCTCATAGGCTTCAATCTCTGTGGCAGGGCCATCTGCAGCCTTTGACGGTGGTGGGTCATCGTGCTGATCTTCGTGATCGTGGCCATATTCGTAGTCGGGTTCTTCGGAGGTTGAGGACTCGTCGGTCCAGGGGACGGGCTTTGGGTAGCCCTCTAATGTTGTTGGCCGTTCTGGAAATGGTTGTTGTTGCAGCCGTCGAATCCACTGCTGATACGGCATTGAAGATGACTGGCCTAGCACCTTGTCCTCGAGGAGTGGCTTCCCTTGAGAGGCCCGCAGTAGGTCTTCATATGCGTCCCGCCAAGAAATACCAGCATTTTGTAGTCTGGAATCCGCTTCCAAGGCACTGGGAGAGTATGGAGAGCAGGGATGCTGAGTTGGGAGAACGGGGCGTACAAAAACGTCGACAAAATCATCCGAAAACGGCGCCATTTCGTCGAGTGTCTGAGCTATCTGACTCCAAGCAAAGTCTGCGATACTGGCAGGCCGGCGTTCGAAAGCCTGCACCGCCTCTCTGTCATGATTTCCGCCTCGTCGACACCACCTGCTCCGGCTCCAAGCCCGTCCCTCGGTGTTGTCCCCCCCCTCCTTTCCCCAAGGTCTAAACAAATCCCAGTCCCACTCGCTCGCCCACTGCTCTCCTTTCTCAGCGCCCTTCTGTTCCACCGTCCCGCGCGTCTCCTCGTGACCAGAACCAGCTGGTGACAGATCCATCAGCTCCTGCTTCGCCGTTCCCAACCCCCTCTTTAGTTGCTCCTTGCGCATGTGTTCCGCCTGATAATCCTGCATGTGGTTATCGCTCTGCAGTGTCCCATTCCTTCCCTCCCTAAGTCTACACCTCTTCTCCCCGATCTCCTCCAGCAAGTCACTTGCCTCCGCAAACCGTTTCTGTATACCCGCCATATCCCTCCTCGCATAGCTCTCCCTGCCCTGAGCATTCACCTTTGCGAGGGTCTCCTCTAATGCGCGGATCTGCGAGCAGGTGGTGGGTTGGTTTCCGGACTCTATGCATTCTTTGAAGTTCTTGTTTATGTGTTCCGGAGTGAGGTCGTCAACATTGAATGCTAGGTTAGCAATCGAGGCAATGACGGAGGAGAATTGGCGGTCAGCGAAGTGACGGAAGAGGATGAAGGGGTTGGTGGTGTCGTCTTGGTCGCGGCGGTCATCGTTTGGAGTCATTTTGAGACCAAGGGAAGAGTAACGGGGTCAATAGCAATAGAAATCGATGATATTTGAGTCGTATGGTCAAGTAGATAATAAGGAAAATTGCAAACGTGGTCGTGGAGTGTAAGGTGTGAGGTATGTGAGTCGTGGCTGTTGATGATGTGGGGTGACTAGACAGCTGGAGCTTAAGCACTGACCCCCTCTACGCGCCTCGGAGATGGGGGAAACACTGTCCCGATGGACTCACAGGAACTTCAACACCACTCATTCTCCATCTAGATGTCATATGTGAAACCTTTCTCTAGCTTCCTGTGACTATTATTGAGTCAGATATTAGATGAATTGGCTAATATGACTGAGGAAAAAGAGGTATCTGACTCATCCTCTTTCTCCAGGGGCATTATAAAGACTTCTCAAAAACGCGGATCAGATACATTGAAAATTTCCGTTCCTTTCACACTCTCAATTGGCAGTAGAATGGTTTGAACTTAAGGGATTACTTATGAAACTTGCAAAGCCTCGGAATGGCAAGTAAATCCTTAAAAGAACGATTAAATTGTTGAACTCTGGTCCGTTTTCCAGAATTTAATAACTATTTAAAGGTAGATACTATACAGGCTAACTTACCTCTTAGACTATAAGCCTAGAGTTGTAGCCCCATATCCTGGAGCCTGAGAGAGCGCTAGCATCGAAGTGCACTATATATACGCCATTCAGACCGTTGCCTTTCAATTCATGACTACAACAATACAACGACCATCACTCCAAATCTATCATCCTAGTCCTACAAGCTCATAATCGATTATTACAGCATACATCACTTCACGCCATATTCGAAGTTCGAGAGTAAGGACATCCCTATTGATAACTATCATTTTCTCACGAGAAGAGCGAATATTTCCAGCAATATGCCGATCGAACGCAGTCAGCTTGAGAATCGAGAATGCCAGACATATTTCAAGGCATCTACCTTGACGATGAGATACATTTCCAGACGCGAAGGTCATCAACCTAAAACGAACAGACATCCACTCCTGGCTCGTAGCCACTTCTCTAAGAAAAAGGACATGTCCTGGAGCTAGATGTATTATGTCTAGACCTCAGCCTCGGCCTCAGCCTCAGCCTCAGCCTTCTTGTTGATCCCGCAAGCATGGCAAACATTGCACTACACACTCGTCAGCCACCTGTCCCTCTTGCCATTCTTCCACAATACTTACACCCTTCGTATGACACGTCACATTGTAGCAGCCCTCCCAATTATCGAACCTTTTCCTCTGTATACATTAAATCGTGTTAGCTCTCATTCGGATTGAGCAGGAGAATGGGAAAACGCTATATTACTCATATTTATGCAACGTTGATACACCTGATCGCAGTCGTAGCAGCTCTTGATACCCTCGCGGCCGTTGTCGGCGATTGCGATAGGGTCGGCGGTAGCCTTGCCCTGTGCGTCGACGGGTCCAGTGACAGTGCCAGTGGAGGTGAGAGTGTGAGTAGAGACAGCGCCAAAGTTGTCCTTCGAGGAGGTGTTGGAAACAGCAACGGCTAGAGTTGAGATCGCAAGATCCGTCACGGCGGTGAGAACAGCGGCGGCAGACGCAACATCCATAGTAGACTCCACAGTACGGTCGGTCTCATCATCGAAATTCTTGCAGCCTGGTGGCCCTTTTGAGGGATTACAGGTACGGAAGCCGCACCAGAGATAACTACAATCTCATTATATACGATCCAAACCAAACCAAACCAAACCAAACCTCAGCCTTCCACTACTTGATGGGAACTTACTGGCACTTTTTCGCATCAGCCTCATCAGTCTCAGTTCTAGAAAGGAGGATCC
Source organism: Delitschia confertaspora ATCC 74209 (assembly GCA_010093945.1). Lineage (NCBI taxonomy): Eukaryota > Fungi > Ascomycota > Dothideomycetes > Pleosporales > Delitschiaceae > Delitschia > Delitschia confertaspora. The sequence goes on from ML993876.1 coordinate 24,233, forward strand.
TGCCGTTCTTACCACCCTGCACATTGACCTGGACATCGGTGTTGTCGAAGGAAACAGTAGAAACGGCGACAGTGCTAGTGACACAGAGGCCGACAACGACGGCATAGATTGCGGAGATGCGCATTGTAACGATTGTAGATGGAACTGTAGGAGTAAAATGAGGTGTTATTGGTGTTGTTGGTAGAAAGAGAAAGCGAGGAGGTAAGAAGAAAAAGAAGCTAAAGGTGATGGTGAAGTCTTCCTATCTGCCTCCGTGGTGAGTCCAATTAAGGTTGCCAGCCAAACGGCGCTAATTCACTAGCGCCGATTTGATAAGCGGTGAAGTGAAGGGAGACCGAAGCTGAGTATGGGCGTCAATTTTGTTAATGGTGGCGAGCGTATAAAATACACCGCGGAGGTATTCTAGGGTACATGAAAGTCGAACCGAATGAACTAACCATTGTATTCCCTATGTACTAGCATATCTGACTCCATAACCCTCATATCACTCATAGTCTCAAATCTCCACCAAAGCACAAATCCCGAACCCAATTATACCCTACACTCCTCCACCATAAAATACCAATTTTTCCCAAGCCCCAGAATGAAACCAAGTCTGACCATGCAATCGATGCGTTCTCCGAATTATCCCAGCGTAACGTAACCTGATCATCAGCCCTGTCCGAGCCATAACCCGACATTGGCCATGCCATTTACACATACGCTAATGATTCTCAAACCCAGAAGCCAACAAACCTGCGGTTCGATTAGCGTTTAAATTCAACCCCAAACCGCCTCCTTCGCCCTCTTACTCCCGTCTCGATGCGGCGGCGTTGAGATAACGTGGCTCCAAGTCTCTTTGCCATCGACAAAGAGTCTGTAGTTTAACAGACTCTGCTCGCTGGTATCAGGGCTCGTGATTTCGATGGCACCAAACTTGGAGTTGCCGTCGGGTATGTACCTAGACAACATTAGCAAATAGAAACAACCAACTGCATCACAATCTCATGTTACTTACTTGATACAAACATCTCCCTCATCAATCTCAGAGTACGTCCTCTTCGGCAAGTAGAACATACTCAAAGGGCTTGTGCTAAACTCATGCACCGTCGCGCTGACCGGCCAGTTGCTATCTTTCGGCGGTGGGAAGCTCGTCGCAGCAAATTCGTGGCGGTCACCGCTCAGCACGACGACACCAACACCTGCGGATCCAACATCCCACATCGCCTCGAGAATCTTGCGGCGCTCCGCGAGGTATCCACCCCACGTGTCTTCAGATCCGAATTGCCAATTCCTAGTAAACGGGATGCTGGAGGCGACAATCTTCCAATGAATGCCGCGAGGAGGTGGGGCACGAAGCCAGTTGAGGAGGTCGGTGAGTTGCGGTTCACCAAGCATAGTCTTAGACTCATCATATGGATCCTTAGTCTCTGGGCTGCGGTAACGACGGGTGTCCATGAGGAAGAATTGGGCTGGGCCTTGGTTGAAAGTGAAGTATGTGTGTCCTTTCCGCGCTGGAGGGGGATTTGCAGAGACTTGATAATGGCCAAAAGCGTCGTAGGCGGGTAGAGCCAGACCGGTCATATTGCCTGACCAGTCATTTTCAATCTCATGGTCGTCGATCACGTGCACCCAAGGCAAGTTTTCGGACACTGCGGGCCAGGATGGGGAAGAATAGACCTGGCGGTATTCACGGCGGTATATTTCTGCCGATTTCCCATGCTGAATCGGAACATCGTGGTAGATGAAGTCGCCGAGGAAAAGCATAAAGTAAGGATTCAGCTTTGGGATCCAGGTCGCCAGATGAGACAGGCCAGGCATTTCCAGAGGATGCTGCAAAGGCGTATATGGCACACGAGGTTTGATGCAGCTCGAATGTACGAAGGTATACTTGTTGTCATGGAGAGCGGAGACGTGTCCAGGCCTAGGGGGAGTGGAGAAGGTTCCACTCTGGGACCCCTTAGAAGTATGGATCTCGTATTCGTAATAAGTATCCGGATGGAGATGTCTAAGAGTAATCGCCGTTGTGAAATCAGTCTCGTTGGTTAGCCAGTGTTCCGGTTGGCTGGTCTTCAGATCCTTGATTGACCATTTTGGGGAGTCGACTGCCCGATACTCAATTTTGGCATCGTATGCGGCAGGCTCACGAATGAGAATATTGGCAGTGGTATCGGAGACATAACCTAAACGGCCGAATGCGGCGTCGTGACACTGATAGAATAAGGGAGTCCGGTATGTCAGATCCAACGCCATGAGGATCAAAGACATGTTTATGAGAAATGTCACCCAGCTCCAAAATGCAGAGGATGGGCTTGGAAGACCCGTAAGCAGTGTCCTCCATACTTTTGGCTCTCGCTCTTCGTACTGTATTGTCTCTTCTACGTCTAGTTCTTGCAATTCTCCATCGTCAGCTCCCTCTATGAGGTCGATGTCGCCATCAACGCTGCCGGAGGATGGCGTATGTCCTTGTGTAATTGTGTCCTTTACAACGATATCTATCTCATCGGAGATGATCTTGTAGGGTGCAGTATCTTGGAAGCTGAAGAAGAAGGATATGATATAGGCGATAGCCAGAGGTGGTGCAATCGCTGGCACAATCTACAAAGATGTAGAGGTTAGGCTTTTGCATTTGTTAGAGCGGACCTGATTCTAGACTAACCGATGTAGGTATCTGTGAGTGAGGTTTGGTTAGCGGGTGATACCAACAGGTTGAGACAGTATATTTACCCAGCGAAGGAAGATGTAGAGGCTCAGTCGCAAGGCAAGCGAGCTGATAAGCGTGACGATGTCTGAGTTAGAGTAGGCCATTTTGCTTCTGCCTATGCATCACTATGCATCTGAAAGTCGAGAGGGGCAAATTAAAGTAAAGCTAAGGCAAAGCGATGGACTGCGGTCGAACGCGGTGTTGGTGTCTTGGAATAACAAAGGGTGCGCGCTTTCACATGCCTGACAAACATGACGTCACGGGATACGAGCTTACAACAGTTAGCGTGCTGCAGATTACATAATGTCGTATATACATTGTATACGCCATAATGCGATTCTCTAAATGAACAACCATCCCTTTTACCGTCATGAAAATGCACACACTCTTAATAGTATGCAGCTTTGTCGCTACTCAAACATGTTCTCGATCACTTCAGGGTGAATGGACGGCATTCATCTTTTCTTAGCTCTTCTTGAGGTCGCTAAGTGCAGCTCGTCTATACCTTGAAATATAGAGAGGCGCCTTCATTCGATATATTGTGACATTTTAAGACGCCCACGTATAGTGAAAGTATTAGTTTAAATCTATATCATAGCTTTGGCTAGCATCATCATGTCTATTCATTTTTTTTTAGGTGATGCCTTCTCGATTCCCCTAAGCATCACTCCGCCTTATTCTGGGTACTATGTACGTCACCCTCTTGTAGGCCAGCACTATGAACTATACCTGTCTTTGTCTCTTAAAGATACAAGAAGGATATATTATTTCAGGCTACTTTCACAGCGCAGCAAGAAGAGGGTGCTTTGAATATGTCAATCATCTGGGGATATTTCCTTTCTCATCCCAGCCTTATCTCCCCCATTTCTCTCTGGCCTGCTCTTCATCCTCCTTTGTCCATTCCCTTGGCAAGACCGCAAATGTCAAGTAGGAAGTATGTGTCTTGATTTCCTGCTCAGTGCGATGTATGAGCCTGCCTTCTTTGTAGGCCGGCCGCAACGCCGCATTAGCCTTGGCTTGTTGCAACCTGTCATGCTTAGAGGGAGGTAGGGTTGACATGAGCGTGTCTTTGGACTCTGCATTGATTTTATGTTGCGCATCCCGCTTCTCAGTTGCAATATCAGTATCCCGGCCTGAACTTGAACCCTTTTTCTCCTGTTCACCTTTCTTAACCTTCTCCACTTTCCTCATGACCTCTTTCTGTTTCTCAATCTGCATTCCGTGGAACAACTTTGCTCTTCCCTCCACATCGCGCAACCTCTGTACTGCCTCCTTGACGGTTGCAGCGCTTGAATTTGCGCCACGGACACCTTCCTCTGATAGTCCCACTCTCTCACGCCGGACATCGAGTCGCTTTGCTTGGATTTCCACCATACTGATTTCGAGCCAACCGTACTCTCGGAGGGCGGTTATGGTTTTCTGGACTTGCTCTATGCAAGGACTGAAGGTGCAGATACGGGTTGCGGATTTCGGGTTCAGAGGCGACCGGAACGGCGTTGGCGTTGTTCCTTCAGCGGGTGTAGCCGTGGGTGAGGGTAGTGGAGAGCGCGTTAGGTGTTTGAGAGCCAGCCACGGAGCAGGTAGGTCGAGGAATATTATGTCTGCATCAGGTTCTGCGTCGGAGGAGTGTGCGGCTGGTCCATTAGATGATGGGAGACAGAAACCGTCGCCATAGACATCGCGGTTTGTGATAGTGACAACGTCGCGCAAACCGTGCGACTCAACTTCCGCGACCAATTGCTTCGCGCGCTGTTCATGGTATTCGAAGCTGTAGACTCGGCCATATCGCTTTGTCTTCCTCTTTCTGCGGGAGTCCTCGGTGCCGTACCGCGTGACGTCTTGACCAAGGTATCCGTTGAATACGGCACGAGCGGCAGCATGCGTGAAGCTGCCACTTCCGGCTCCGGCCTCAATTATGTGGTCTCCGGGTCTCGCGCGAAGCCGCTGCAGGATGTAACTGTAGTCCGGGGTATAAACAACCTGAGTTCGGTGCGGAAGACACAAAGTCCACGTCTCGGGCGTCGGTGGAATCAAGTGAACAAACCCACTACTCGCCGTCGCAGCTTTTACTAACTGCGAATCACTTGGCCGTCCCTCGTCTTCTTCTTCCTCCTTTCCTGCCTCCTCTTTTCCCCGCTTCCGCTTCTTGCCCTTCGCGCCCCGTGATCCAGTGTCGACGACTGAGGCGAGAACTTGTGTTCCCCAAGGTTGATTTATGAGAGTGGAGTGCGGAAATGTGCCGAAGCGCGTGGTTTCTACTTTGCCCTCTGCATAGTCTGTGCTGGGTTCGGAGGAGAGTATCGTGGGGATGAGAAGGTCGCGCTTTAGTTGGAGAATGCCGAGGGTGTTGTTCGAGGACTGTGTGCCCGGGTCGAAGAATGGGCACGGTCGATGTGCCATTGTAATATGAGCGATTCGTTTCCTGCTGGATCAACAGAGCGAGAGGGAGCGGTGGAGGAACTATAGAGGAATGAGGAAGAGTCAAGGTCATAAAAGTTGAACTGAAATTTTGGTGGGGAGCTCTTTGCCAAGACTTTGGATGACATGGGTGCGGACTTCCGCAATTGAACGTGACACGCAGCCCTTCACTTTTGACTCACCACATCTTGCTCCCTCTTGCTGCTACCTTTATATACTCCCTTTCTCCCTTTTATACCCTCTTCTGTTTTTTCTTGTCACTCCTTCATTCCTCTGGGCAGCTTGAACCGTCCAGCTGATGGTATCTTCCTTCCGTTCTTTCATCCCGCCGTTTTCCTTAATAAGACCCACCCCACTCTTACGGACACCTCAACTCTTCAAACACACACTGTTCAAAACACCAATTCTCATTACCACCATGGCTGCTTCGACGCGGACTCAGCCGCCTTGGAAGGAGCCTCAGTCTACAGTTTCTCCTAAGCTGAAAGTCTGGAATTCCCTTACCAGGACCAAGAATGACTTCATCCCAATCGATGGGCAGGGAAAGAAAGTCACATGGTATTCTTGCGGTCCAACAGTCTACGATGATGCGCACTTAGGCCATGCAAGGAACTATGTGACGATCGACATTCTAAGGAGAGTTATGGCAGACTACTTCAATTATGATCTCAAGTTTGTGCAGAACGTTACGGATGTGGACGACAAGATCATTCTTCGTGGACGACAGCAGCATCTGCTTTCCGAATTCAAAGCCAAGAACCCGACGTTGTCTCAGGAGGTGTTTGATACAGCAACAAAGGCGTTTGATGCTTATGTTCAGAAAAATCTCCCATTGCTCAAAGCGGACTTAAAGCCAGAGGAGTTTCAAACCCAGTCCAAGGAGAAGTACGGACATGTCATTGCTGGAAAAGCTTTGGAGGGGGATGCCCCGGCCAGTGACAAAGAGGCGAAGATTAAGATGCATCTTAAGACAGTGGCTTCGGCTGCCACTGCCTTAATGGCGCCAGAGAAAGCTACCGAGGAAGAGGTGGAAGAGTTCTGGACAGGAACTGAGGATGTTCTACTCCCATATCTAGATTCGCTTTACGGATCTTCAATCGATGCGGCCGACCACAGCATCTTTACCAAACTTACGAAAAAGTACGAGGGCAGATTCAACGAAGACATGAAGAGCCTCAACGTGCTCGAACCGGATGTTGTTACTCGTGTCACGGAATACGGACCGCAAATTGTCGAATTCGTGGGAAAGATTGTCGCAAACAACTATGCGTACCAAACCTCAGACGGATCCGTCTACTTCGATATTGAAGCCTTTGAGAAGACCCCAGGGAATCACTACGCTCGTCTGGAGCCGTGGAATCGAACGAATCAAGACCTGGTTGCCGATGGAGAGGGAGCGCTGACTAAGAAGAGCACGGAGAAGCGCAGCGAGGCAGACTTCGCATTGTGGAAATCAAGTAAGCCGGGTGAGCCAGCATGGCCGTCTCCATGGGGACCTGGCCGTCCGGGTTGGCACATTGAGTGCTCAGCAATGGCTAGTGATGTACTGGGAGAGCAGGTGGACATCCACTCCGGAGGTATTGATCTCTGCTTCCCGCACCACGACAAGTATGTGCACTCTAATAAATGTCTCTTGCTGTCACCTAACACTTAGCAGTGAACTTGCCCAGAGCGAAGGATACTGGTGCAACAAAGAGGGAGGTCATCAATGGGTGAACTACTTCATGCACATGGGTCATCTTTCCATTTCAGGTTCTAAGATGTCCAAGTCTTTGAAGAACTTCACCACAATCAGAGAGGCATTAGCACGAGGCGACTGGACAGCCCGGAGTCTAAGGATCATCTTCTTGCTGGGTGGATGGCACGACGGAGTCGAAATCACAGACGAACTCCGCAAGGCTGGATCATCCTTTGAGAAGACCATAACAAACTTCTTCTACAAGGTCCGTGATCTCGAGGCCCATCCAAACACGACATCTACCGGCACCGAAGATGCTAAACTCCGCGCCGAATTCGAATCCGCCCAAACCACCGTCCACAACGCCCTCGCTGACTCCTTCGATACTCCCACCGCCTTGCGCGCCATCTCTAAACTCATCACCGAATACAACTCTGCGGACAAAGTCGGCCTCTCCAACGATCTCATTTTCGATGTTGCCCGTTGGATTACCCGTATAATCCGCACCTTTGGCCTTGACGGCTCTGCCTCTCCTCACGACAACACTATCGGCTGGTCAGGCATCGACATCCCTGCCGCCAGCAAAGACTTCGTGTACGCTGTCTCGCGTGAGCGTGACGCAGTCCGCCAACACGCCATCGCGGGTTCGCTCACGGATGATGTGTTGAACTCGATCATCGCCAAGGACACATTGGAGAAGCAGCAAGATGCCGCTGCCGTGCCTTATGCCGAAGTCCTCTCCTCGTTTCAGGGGAGCTTGAAAAGGTTAGCGGAGAAGAAGGCACCGGCAAAAGAGTATCTAGCCTTGTGCGGTAAGAATTCCCCAGCCTCCCTCTATTTCCATCCACCCAACTAATTCGAACAGACAAACTCCGCGACCTCGACCTCTGGGACCTGGGCATATACCTCGAAGACCGCGAAAATGCCCCCGCCATGGTGCGCCCCGTAGATGCAGAGCTCAAAGCAGCGCGCGAGCAGAGGGATCTCATTGCTAAGCAGAAGAGGGAGGCGAAGGAGAAGAGAGAGAGAGAGGAGGCAGAGAGGAAGGCTAAGTTGGCTGAGCAGGCGAAGGTGAAGCCACAAGAGATGTTTAGGACGGAGGAGTTTAGTGCCTGGGATGAGGATGGGATTCCGGTGAAGGATAGGGAGGGAGCTGATGTACCGAAGAGTAGGGGGAAGAAGTTGAGGAAGGAGTGGGAGAGGCAGAGGAAGTTGTATGAAGAGTATCTTAAGACAGCTGGCCAATAAATTAGTGGATAGATAGAAGATATAATGCTAGATCATTTGTGGGTCTGAATGCTATCCACATGCGCTACTTATTATATCCTAGAATTCTTAACTTCCCTCTTCCCTGGAAGGTTAAAATGGTGCTAAGTTCTATTTGTTTGACTTTCTATATACTTGTATCTTTTGATACATTTTCTTTTATTTATCGAAGGCTTAAATTCTCTTCTAGTCTCTCAATCTATCAATGCACTCTTCTCTTCTTCCTAAAGTTTCATTCTCCTAAGATTTCTCGAGAAATTCGCTCTTCAAGGGTCTACGCAGCAAAGCTGCAAGAAATAGGGTTTAATAGGATTGTATTCGATGAAGTCCGCAAGAGACTTGGTAAGAGGGCTTGCTATGGAATTCCGACATTGAGGAAACTACGTGCCGGAGCGCACTCAAAGAGGTCACCTGATCAGCACCGAAGGTTTCACCAGAGGACTTGACATACACCCTAGCCATCAGAGGTAGTGTGTTACCAATCCGAGCGACGACTGTTGCGGCTCCTTTTTGATCATAATTGTAATCCTGCATTAAGGGGGATTGCATTTCTGCCGTAACTTGCTCCACGTTTAATCCCTCGAGGTCGCCAGCCGCTGATGCCGTGCTTCAAGTGCAAGAAATTTAGACATAAACCGCAACTGTCTGCATGCAGACAGAAAAACCATCTGCATTACTAGACAGCCAACTTTCTCTACATAGACTGTCGCGGCTGGCCAGAGGTGGCACCGCGAATATGGCCAGAATATATGAAAGAGAAGGTCATCATTCTTACACGGCAACTCTCATGTCTAAAGAACCTGGATGCTCCATGCGAATATGAAGATCAGGGAGGCGCAGCATGCGGAACATAACGACACGATGATTGCAGACTCTCATTTTGTCCCCATGCATCCAGCTTAGCGCAGTGGGCTTCGCATTAATTGTCGATGATATTGGTGCATCTGCCATAGCGACGACAGACGACGGCGGGCAACGGATGGCGTACAGAGAAGGATAAAGCAAGGGATGACCGCACAATAAGCAGCAATAACCCTTAGAGAACAATCGAGCGTGAACTGTAGAGGGCACGAAGATTAAAATGAAAAAGAAGTAGAAGGGGTAACATAAAAAGACATGGCATGGCGGAACTCCCTTCGGAGGGTTGAGTCTAAGCCTGGATTTCTGCGGCATACCATGAGAACTCAGAGAAACAATCCACTATGATAAGTTATCGGTAGTCTGGTGGTGAGGTACTCAACAGGAACACCTTTGAACGTCTTAGTTCAGCATTGGGGATGAATGGGGCTGCCAGCACGTGTCAGTCTATGTTTACCTATTCAGGTTAGTTTCTCGAGGTTCTCTATACTGTACCGGTACTGTACTAGTGCGTCAGCGAAATACAGACTTGCAATAGCAGTCTGTTCATGTCTCTCTTTGTATCCTTTGGAATCTTGATTATAATGGACAGTGAGATTTACCCTAGACGGCCGTCGTCTATGCTGGTACTTGCCAATCGTTGTTTAAGTTTGCATCTTGTCTACCTATACGTGGCCAAGTCTTGCAGGGTTTGAGCTGGTATGCGCAGCCACCCTCTTCAGCCCACCCTCTTCAGTTCACCCTCGGCCTTCTAGCCAGCATATTGCACATCTTTTCAGTTTCTCTCCCATTAAACTTCTGATCATGAAAGAGATCCAAATGAACCTACTGCCATAACCCTTTAATGGGCGTTTTACATCACGAATTTGCTTCTTTCAGTGCTGAACCTACTGAAGCAAAGTTATACGCGTTGGGGCTAGTATCTCTAGCAACAGCTCCGTCCACCATCAACTTGATCTTATTTCTATTTTTCACTTTTAGGAAAGCTCTCTTATGATTAGTCACTTCCATCACGCATTCGACCACTTCCATAATGGCTTTGTCTGTATCATGGAAGAGCAAGTAGGTATACGAGTTCTTATCTCATTAAAGCGTGCTTGCTGATTCTTGTGACTGCTCCTAGCAACGATCTCTGGGTTTTCGCAGCAGACCAATTACCCGAAAATGATAAGCGCAACATAAACTTCAGTCGCCCAAATAAGCTCGGCATTCTTAGGGAATTGCTTGCAGAAACCGAAAAGTGCAAACGAAAATCCATAGAGCAAAGATGGAAGTATACTCGTAGAAGTGGAGAAACTGTTATCCTTCGGGACGTATTCGACAAAATAGTTAGGTGGATCGATATCTTCAAGGAAGTCGTAGACATTGCTGTCCAGTATGATCCGGTGCATGCCGCCCTGCCCTGGGCAGGAGTTCGCTTCGTTTTGCAAGTTCGTGATATGGTGCCATTCAGGAGGACCGGCTGATGTGATCACAGATCGTTGTCAATGATCCCAATAAGTATGCAACAGTAGTAGAGGGTGTTGACAGGGTAGCGGAGTTGATCTGTCGCCATGCCGTTATCGAAGATTTGTGTCTCCAGGGTACTTCCGCAGCCACTGGAGAGCTCGAAAGAGCCTTAGTCAAGCTATATGCGGCTGTATTGATTTATCTATCGAAAACTAAGCACTACCTCGATCAAGGTACCGTAGGTTAGTATATATTTTGTACAAGGCTTGATTATCAAGTAACAAGATTAAATAGAGCGGCGACTTAAAAGTGCATTTCTTGCAGAGACAGAGTTTGATAAATATTCAAACTATATTTGTGTTGCACAAGATGATGTTAGCCGGTGCATAGCTCTTGTTGAAAGAGAAGGTTAGTACGGAAATTTTTAAGTTGTTCTAGTATACTGATGCGCTTTTCCAGGCCAAATTCAAAACCATTCAGAGCTAAAGCAACGGCTAGCAAACATAGACGCGCCGTTACGAAGGATGGACGACAATCTAAGGGACATTCACGATGATTACCAAGGTAGGTAGGTGCTCACTAAGTGAACAAAAACACTTATTCACAGTTTCTAGCATCGAAGCGCGCAAAAATATTGCGGTGGCTATCGCCGGAACCATATTTACAACATCATAACCAGGTCAAGCAGGGCATACTCTCAGGAACTGGACAATGGCTTCTATCAGATCCGATCTTTAAGAAATGGAAGAAAGAGAGTGCGTCTTCGATTCTGTGGTTGCACGGAATTCCTGGGTCTGGTAAGAGTAAGCTTGTGTAGGTCGTCCTTGTATTAGGTTAAAGGAGGTACTGTGCTAATTTACACTCCTAGATCGATCGTAATCGAAGACGCTATTACAAGCTTCGAAGCCGGCAATAACCCACACCCCGTCTTTTTTTATTGCTCACGTAACCCAGCAGAGCCTGGGCGCTCAGACCCTAGAGCAATTCTAGCAAGCCTTGCAAGGCAACTCTCTTGTCTGAAGCTTGGGAATCCACTGCTTAAACCGACCATTGAACTCTACAGGAGGAAAGAAGCCGAAGCATTTGCATCTGGTTCGCTTCAGATGGACGAAAGCTGCACTCTCATCTCACAGCTTATTGAGCAGTATCCACAGACTACCATAGTAATAGATGCTATGGACGAATGTGATCCCACGAAACGCCGCGACATGTTTCTAGCTTTAGACCGGATACTTCGAGACTCGTACGGCTTGGTCAAGATATTCGTGTCGAGTCGCAACGATCAAGACATTGTATTCCGCTTACAGAGCTATCCAAATCTTGAGGTTGAGTCTAATAGAAATAGTGATGATATCGCACGATTTGTAAAAGACCAGACCGAGCGACTCATCGAAGGCGGAGGGTTGTTACGATATAGTACTTCCCAATCCGAGATGAAGGAGCTCATTGTAAATAAGGTGATCGAAGGCGCTGCTGGAATGCAAGTTGCTTAATTCTGCCGTAAATGAACTGTGTGCTAATCTTGTTTTTAGGTTCCGATGGGCAAGCATGCAACTGCAATATCTCTGCACATTCAATATCGACGCGGACATTCCAAAAAACCTTGGTCGACTTCCCCCAGACCTAAATACTCTTTACGCCAACATTTATGATGTCCTTTCGACGAATCCGGGTGAGGTTCAAGCGACTATATTTAGGAACACACTCAGTTGGCTTCTATGTGCCCAGAAAACGCTTAGGAGCACAGAATTTCTGGCAGTAATTTCACTGACGCTACAAGCTAGTAAAAACGAGGTCGCTGTTTCCAAAGATATAGTACTAAATATCTGCAACAACTTTATCGTCTTCGATTCCCAATTAGACACATTTCGCTTCGCCCACTTATCAGTCAGAGAGTTTCTAGAGCTACGTCAAGAATATAAAAGGACAGCAACAAATGCGTTAGCAGCAGAACTATGCCTCTGGGATCTAATCTCAATGAAACCGGAACCTGGGACTAAAAAGTTCCTCTCCAAACTTGACAGGAGCCTAGCCACGGGATTATCCAGGAGCGATGGGTTTGATGAATACTCCGTTGTTTACTGGCCCGTGCATTATAAACTAGCTATGGGCGACAAATGTTCGGGCACATTAAACAAACTTTTCACATACTTCATATCCGGAAACGGGGAGATAAATGCTCCTATCATCCACTGGAATGCTAGGCTTAGTTCATTCTTAAGGACTGACGGAAGGCTTAAAGTCGCGTGGGCGTGGCTAGATCGGCTAGACGATGCAGAGGCACCTTCGCATTCGGCCTCAGCCGTAGCTTTGTTCGTTTCGTGTGCTTTTGATATTCCAGAAATAATGGAACATATGACAAGGCAGCAGCTTCTGCAGACATGCTTCGAGAACAAGAAGGGCCGAACTTTGCTACACATCTCGGCAAGACATGCAAGCTGCGAGTCCCTGAAATATTTGCTGAAGCAACCTGGTGAAGACATTAAAATCACAGAAGAAGTGGTCAAGGCAGCCGCTGGAAATACATGTAGTGGCAAAGAAGTAATAGCACTGCTACTTGAACAGCGCGGCGCTGAGGTCAAGATCACAGAAGAGGTGGTCAAGGCAGCCGCTGGAAATAGAGATAGTGGCAAAGAGATAATGGCACTGCTGTTTGAAACGCGTGGCGCTGAGATCAAGATCACAGAAGAGGTGGCCAAGGCAGCTGCTAGGAATAGACGTAGTGGCAAGGAGGTAATGTCACTGTTACTTGAACAGCCGCGCGGCGGGATCATCCTTACACCCGGGCTGGTAGAAGCGCTTGCAGGGTCATTTAATGCACAAAGTATGGCACTACTGCTTGAACAGCGCGGTGCTGAGGTCAGGATTACAGAAGAGGTGGTCAAGGTAGCTGCTGGAAATAGGGATAGTGGCAAGGAGATAATGGCACTGCTGCTTAAACAGCTGCACAGCGGGATCGTCCTTACCCCCGGGCTGGTAGAGGTGCTTGCAGGGTCATTTAATGCACAAAGTATGGCACTTCTGCTTAAGCAGCGCGGCGCTGAGGTTAAGATCACAGAAGAGGTAGTCAAGGGAGGCGCTGGGAATGCAGGTAGTGGCAAGGAAGTAATGGCATTGCTGCTTGAACAACGCGGCGCTGAGTTCAAGATTACAGAAGAGGTAGTCGTGGCAGCCGCTGGGAATACAAGTAGTGGCAAGGAGGTAATGGCATTGCTGCTTGAACAGCGCGGCGCTGAGTTCAAGATTACAAAAGAGGTAGTCAAGGCAGCCGCTAGAAATAGGGATAGTGGCAAGGAGGTGATAGCACTGCTGCTTGAACAGCGCGGCACTGAGGTCAAGATCACAGAAGAGGTGGTCAAGGCAGCTGCTGGGAATAGACATAGTGGCAAGGAGGTAATGGCACTGCTGCTTGAACAGTGTGGCGCTGAGGTCAAAATCACAGAAGAGGTGGTCAAGGCAGCTGCTGGAAACTGGGGTAGTGGCAAGGAGGTAATGGAACTGCTGCTTGAACAGCACAGCGCTGAGGTCAAGATCACAGAAGAGGTAGTCAAGGCAGCTGCTGGGAATAGACCTAGTGGCAAGGAGGTAATGGCACTGCTTCTTGAACAGCCGCGCGGCGGGATCGTTCTTACCCCTGGGCTGGTGGAAACGCTTGCAGGGTCATTTAATGCACAAAGTATGGCACTTCTGCTTGAACAGCGCGGCGCTGAGGTCAAGATCATGGAAGAGGTGGTCAAGGCAGCAGCTAGCAATAGATATAATGGTGAGAAGGTTAGTCGTCTCCAGTAATGGACTGTGGAGGTCAATATCACCGAGGGTGAGATCGAATCAGTGGCTACTGACGTTTAAGAAGGCTTTATTTATCTCTTCTATGAGTGAATTGGCATATGTCATCACAAGGGGAAATAGTTCAATGTTGCGCTACTCTATAATGCAACCAGGAATGGGAAATCCAATAATTGCTCGCCAATTTATCATAAAAATGACGCCTCTAACTTCCTAAATATCTATGGATTAACTCCTTTACTGTGAGACTCTGTGGCAGGGCATAAAGTTGTGGTCAAAATTCATGTCGCAACGCTCCCTGTGGATTAATGCATGAAGTGTCTCGGTGCACACTACACTTTTCTGAACTGTATTGAAATGCTATTTCGAATCGGTAAAGTTGCCTCTTGTCGGAGGTAGCCATCTAGCTCTTGTCCAATATCCAGAGTCATTTCAGCATGTCACGTGCTTTGTATGCTGAGACCTGCAAACGCAGGTCTTGGCACTGCACACAAATTTGATAGATTTGTCTCCCAGAAAGAATACAAAATCTTTTTTATCGATCATTTGATTGTCACCTCTTGATCCTGGCAACTACCGCGATTAAATAGACGAGTATGTCATGTCACCTTTTCCCATTAGTCAATTCTATGGTCAAGTTAAAGTGATAGACATCCTTATTTTGCACAATCATCAAGATAGAAAGACTGAAAATGAAGTTTCATATCTACTCTAACCCTAACTCTGCATTAGGGAACGGGCTCACATGGACAAACATTGATACTTGGTGCAGGCATATCATCATATGGGCGTACATTATCGATTTGGGGTTGCTTACGTACTAGCTTTATCAAGGGTAATCCCAAGTATGATGTAAGTGTTGATTTCTTCTGAAGCTTGTGCGGAGCTCTCTCTTCTTAAGGAGAGGGCTCGCGCTATGTCACTGACAAATCTGCTAACTAATTAATCTATGTAAGCCGAGACGGCATATGGTAGGAGCAACTTGCTGCTGACTCAGCACACAATACATGTATATATACTTGACAGTTCATTAGGCCTGAGACAAGATAGAACATGATCACCAGGACAATACAGCCTGTTGACTACCCAGTTTTTACTTCATTCTGCTTCTAGAATCTAATATTTCCGATAGGTTCACGTGCCTATAACACATGACTATACATGAACTATAAGTATGTGGCAATCAAATGATCGGATAGATAGATGATGTATTCTTTCTAAGAGAGTGAATCTATCTAGTTTGTGTGCAGTGCTAAGATATGTGTTGGCGGGCCTCTGCATACAAAGCACGTGACATGCTGAGATCACTCTGGATGGAGAGAACTAGAAGGCTACCTCCGACAGTATGTGTAGGCTTTGACCACAACAAACTTGCCGCACGATTAGGTTTTGGTCCGCGGATTATCAGCGTCAGTTAGAATGTCTTGTTCCCTCCTTGATCGTGCGTCTGCAAGGATATTTGCACCCCCAGCTTGCGACCATTTTCTATACTGTATCTCCCCATTAGCGGCGTTCACTTTGGTTAGTATAGCAAAGGCGGCTTGGTGGAGTCCCAGGCTTAGACATCCATTTTGTTGGAAGATTTGGAGCATGTCACCCAGAATCTCCTCTGTTGTCATCAAGATACCAATGTATTCAGGTCAAGCGTGAGTAGGCACGTGTCCATAATATCCTGACTCCGGAGCCTTCTGCTCCTTACAGTTCCTATGGTGATAGCAGGAGCTCGCCTTTAAAAAGGAGTAGTGTAATGGAACTCACACCCCTTTGTACAACAGTCTCGTGATACCTAATATACGTACACGGACAAAGTCCCCTTATAAAACTTTCTATCATGAAACCTGCCTTTTCCTTTTTTCTTCACAAAATATTTTAACTCTCATCTGAAGATATTGTATGTAGAAATACGATTAAGCTCTTTCCTTAACTTTCAAGACTCTCACGTAGTCTCTCGTGGTATTCTTGATCTAACGAACTATGAAGTATATATACACGTATTGAGTGCCAAGTCGGCTGTATATTGCCCAACCATATGCGGTCTAGGCTTAGGGAGAGAAATGATACCTACGAACGACTATCTCTGGAAAATAGATGCTCTTCTGACTACGATGCTTAATGCCAACATGAACCTCTAACTATAAGTAAACCTGTGTGACAAACGGGATCTCCTCCAACAGCCGTGAACGCAGGATTACCGAACTCCGATCTCCGGATTTAAACTACCCTGGAAATATGACCAGGGCGTACCGCTAAACTCAAAGAGACACTCTTTTACAACAGAATGACGGCTATCGAGCAGCTAATACAAATGCAGTTAAGAATTCCTTATACTATGGAATTTATAAAAAGCCCCCCCCCGCTGTCGGGCGTCAACACTTTCATTATGACAAATAATTCTGCGTTCTCTTCAGAAGTTTACTTCGTTCTTATTCCCTTTATCTCCATCTCCAAGTATTGCACCGTTCATGAGCCTTTAATCACTCTATCCGTGCAGAAATCCATCGGAAAATTGAATTATAAGCGTAAACTCGCTCTTAGGTACAACAAATTCTCTACGTTAGTCATTGAGGAAAGAAGAACGGGTTCCGCTCGCCAGCGGCCGATATAGGTGTAGTAAAATCGTCTCCCAAAGCAAGGATGTCGAACTTATGCTCTAAAGAGAACGTTAATGTTGAGAAATGCTACAAGCAAGAGGAGGAAGAGTCAGACTCCGTCGCCATCGATCGTGACTCCGATAATGATAACGACAATATCCTCTTACCCAATGTCAAACCAGAACTTGAAATCTCCAGGATGCCAGGCCAAAGCAGCAAAAGCTCGAAATCGATCAAGTCAATGGCAGCTTCCCTCAAAAAATTACCGTCCCGCTCGAATGCCTCTGTCATCGATCCCGGACCACCACCGGACGGTGGTCTGAAAGCTTGGACGCAATCTTTCATGGGTCACTTCGTCGTCTTCAATACATGGGGTATGATAGCCTCATTTGGGATCTTTCAGACTTACTATACGTCCAACCTTGGCTTTGCACCTTCGTCTGTTTCGTGGATCGGGTCGATACAGATGTGTTTGCATTTCTCCTTCGGCATGTTCTCCGGCCGTGCATTCGACGCTGGATATTTCTACTGGCTCATTACCCCTGGAGTTATTCTTGCGGCTCTGGGACAATTCATGACGTCGTTATGTTCGCAATACTGGCAGTTCTTGCTTGCGCAGGGTATACTTACTGGTATTGGATGCGGATTGCAGTTTACGCCTACGATGTCCCTTGTCAGCACATATTTCTCTGGAAATCGAAACCTTGCTGTGGCGATCATGGCGTCCGGATCTGCCACTGGGGGACTGGTGTATCCGACAATTATGCGGCAACTTCTTCCGAAGCTAGGGTTTAGTTGGGCGGTTAGGGTCGCGGCATTCATTATGTTGGCCGTTGGATCGCTATATTGCTCGCTTTTGAGGCCTCGTCTACCGCCGCGAAAGACTGGCCCGTTGCTAGAGTTAAGCGCGTTTAAAGAGGCGCCTTATACTTTGTTCTGTATAGGCACATTCTTAGTAATCTGGGGCCAATTTTTCGCATTCTACTATGTAGGAGCCTTTGGCGTCCAAATCATCGGCATCCCTTATACTTCTTCCGTCAACCTTCTCATGATTATGAACGGGATGGGTTTGATAGGCCGACTTATCCCATCCTATCTTGCGGATCTCAAGTTCGGACCTTATAACACTACTATTCCTTTCGCTTTCATAACCGGCATCATTCTTTTTTGTTGGGCGAGTGTTCACAGCGTTGGCACTCTCTATGCATTCTCCATCACGTATGGCCTTTTGACGGCCGGGTTTCAGGGCCTGTTTCCAGCGACAATGACGTCTTTGACGAAGGATATGAGTAAAGTGGGAGTGAGGAATGGGATGGGGTTCGGTATCGCTGGATTGGCGGCGTTGACTGGGCCTCCGCTTGCTGGAGCATTGATCCAAAGGAACGGGGGAAACTACTTCGTCGCGCAGATGTGGAGCGGCTCGGTTGTGATATTAGGAGCATTTGTTCTTGTGTTGGGAAGGCTTTGTAAGACGGGGTGGGTATTACGGAAAAGGGTGTAGTTGTGAATAAGGAGATGGTGCTGGCACCTCTTAATCGCTAATTGGATTTGTTACTGTCCATTACCCTCACATCACAAGACCACCGAGCTCCCTGGGCTTGGATTACATACTCCACAACAACCACAACCGTTCTTATCCGTCCTTTACCTTGTTTGAAAACGACCATGCAATGGACAACATAACGGTCCGTATCACTGGGAACACTCTACCTGACGGGTCCACAGTTCGGTCCCTTGGATCAAGCAAAGTCACGGGTGCTAAAGAGGAACCTACAATGTCCCAGACAGACAGCGACTCATTGTCCGTGGCATCCTTTCGACCTCTTGACTTGTCCACCGAACTGGGTCTTCCAGTCGTGGAATGCCTCGATGACCACGAACGGTCGCTGAAGTCGCTCGCACAAATCTGTCGTATTCTCCGGGGCATGTCCGTGAATATTATGTACGCCCACGTCCGCCTACTCAACGCGCATCACCTCCTATCACTGGTAGATACCTCCACGGCTCGCCCTGTGAGAGCTGAGGCAATCAAGTCCTAGCTGCCCTTTACGCTTATCCCGCCTTGAATGCAACGAGACATTTAAAGAGCCACTTCTATAAGTGGTCAGGCCGTAAGAAATCATGAGCAATCTTTGGATGGAAAGATCCCACCATGACTCCAGGGACTGGACATCTAATGAAGGACTAGTGTGATTTGACGATGACATGGAGGTCTTCCAACAGCATTTCAGAGAGTCACCGTGGCAGATCCACTTACCACTTGCCCAGAAAATAATAGGCACAGAAATGAGCAGATTAGAGAAACCTATAGCCTGCACAATGACCGTATCTATAATTAATGCTAATAAGCAACAGTAATTCTGCATACAAATGGCAAAGATACGGTAGTTATACGACCTGGGAAATCTGGCCTATATCTTTTACATCTAGCCCTTCGTTACCTTCATCTATCTTGTATTACCTTCGACCGCCCGTTTGGGATATCGATAGCTTGTATAGGCTCGACAAGTTTTATGGCTCTCATACTGGAGGAGTCCAACTTCAACACATTTGCCCTCCACTCCATTCTCGCCTTGCTCAGGGGCTCCGAGAAACCTTACTGTCGGAGAAAATACCCATAATGGAACCATGATCCCGAAAGTCCCGTTTCTGGGACATTCACAAGGGGTCATTAATGAGGTGATGAAAGCTTTGCAACAGACCTCGCACTCGCTGAAATCTCTTACGCACATTAACTCTGGACATATTCAGGTTCGCAATAAGGAGATGGAGTCCTCATTCAAAACTGTAGTATGCAAGCCTAGCTTACATGACTTCCAACCCCTTAAGTATCTCGAATTCGATGAACGTTGGTCCCTTAATAGGTACATTGTCTCTACCGTCCTTCGACCCCCAAATCTCGAAGGTGTCCGCCTGATGGACCAAATGTACGATGATCGTTAGGCTTAGGACGTTTCAACGGACTTCATAGTGGACGCACCGAGCCCAGTTGGAGCCATCACTAAAGTCACGGGTTGCACGGATTTGGAACCTGTCCAGCTCAAGCCCGACGAGCCTGACTGAAACATGCCACAGCAAAACGCTTTCAGCAACGCGCATATAAGCTGTGGAAGATGAGCAGCATCGCCACAAAGTTATCTATCAGGGTCCATCATACTTCCAGTTTTGTACCGCCGTACCTTTGTGCAAAAGAGACTCCTGTTGATCTTCTGATCTACGACTCCGATGGGGGTGTTCTAAAAGGTATGTCTCACTTGCAAACTTAGATAGTTGTTGTTGGATGTATTGACTGTAGCCTGATTTGGTGGATTTAGAGTCGCTTCGTCCTTTCGATTTTGGGTGCAAACCCAGCCTATGTTAAAGAAGAGCAAGTTGGAGAAGAGGGATAATGAGAGATGGTGAGGAGCGAAGAAGTGGAGATGTGAAAAGGGGGAGGAATCCCTCCGACCTACCTAGGTAAGGCGCGGAAATCCATCCCTTTTAAGGTGCCTACGTTCATTATTAAGCAGTATTAGTGACAGAACCATTATGTTTGCTTACTTTTTAGATGTAAAGAAGTTGGTAAGCACCTATCCTATCAGTCCACCACGTGAATAGAGAGAAGCATACTGGCAGTCTGATGTTCAAAGGCTCATCAATAATACTAATGAAATTGGTATATTACGGCAACATGCTTCCAAACCGAAGCCAATCCAGGCTCTCAATACCATACTATATTACGCCGACTTCTGATTCAGCCCTTCGTCTTTTCATAATACATGTCACTGCTTAGAGAGCAGTTTACTTGCTCCTCTTGTAGATCTTTTTGAGAAAAGCCTCGAATACCTCCTTCTTCAGGCCTTCCGACTCGTCAACGTTCGCAATCTTAGCACGGAGGTCCGTAACGCGTTCCTCCTCCCACTGCTCGTAGAACTCAGCTAACTGGAGCTCGTGGTACAGGGCCTTGACCTTGGCCTCGTTCTCGCTGTTCTTCCGGCCGTAGTTCTCCTCGAGAAGCTTCCGCTGTTCGGGGTTTACCTTCTTCAGAGCCTGGTTGATCAGCCACGAGCACTTATTGTCCTGGATATCAGTGCCGATCTTTCCGAGGACCTTTGGATCGGCGAACGCGTCGAGGTAGTCGTCCTGCGCTTGGAAGTACTCGCCCATGGGGATGAGGATATCATGTGCAGTCTGGAGGTTCTTGGGGGAGGCTGCGCCGATGTAGTACAGGGCCAGGGCGACGGGAAGATAGAAGCTGTAGTATGCCGTCTTGTAGATGACGATGAATGAGAACTTCTCCAGGCTGAAGTTGTCGAGGTTGACATTGTCTTCAGGCGCGGTAATCAGGTCGCAGAGCTGTCCGCACTCGGTCTGGAAGGTCACCTCATGAAATAGTTCCATCATGTCGACGTATGATTTCTCCTGACGGAAGTGCTTCTTCAGCAACACATAAATGGCCCCTTCGAGCATGAAGGCATCGTTGATGGCAACCATGCCGACGTCGGGAACTAGATACCAACATGGGTTTCCGCGGCGGGTTTTGGAGGAGTCCATGATATCGTCAGATACCAGGAAGAAAGCTTGCAGGAGTTCAATCATCCATCCTAGAGCTGCGGGCCGGAAGTACTCCTCTCCGGAAAGGGTCTTGTTGAGGAGGATGGAAGTGGTGTCCACTACGGACATTCCACGATTGCATTTTCCTCCAATGGTGTTGTAGTCGAGTTGCTAATATCCAGTATAAGTCTGTTGTCAACTGCGCTCTCTTGACGAAACCCCACTCACTTTAACAAACCAGTCCAGAGACTGCTGGGGCAGTTTGTACTGTTTGCAGTGGTCGGTAAGGTCGTCCACCAGACGAGGCCACACGCTCTCGAATTCCTGAAGAGTAGTCGGCATCTTGAGAATTGTTAGGTAGAACTGTTCGTCTAAAGAAGTGGAAAGGGGGCGGGGAAGTGGGTTGAGTCTGAACAATTATATCTCCCCTTGTCAACCGGATCATTCTTATTCCGGCTTTGTTTACGGGAACCCCGCGGAGGACCTTCATCACTCGACAATCGAGCGTCTTCAACTTCGCCATCGGACCACATTAGGCGTCGAGACAAAAGGTACTGGCTGAGATACTCTACTAGAACTCTCACCATGTCTCTTTCCGCGCACGACCTTGTCCAATTGCAGACACAGTTACAGGACGCGGCCATCTCCTGCACGGAAAGATGTCTATATCAGTCCGCAAAATGGTACCTTCGCCTCCCCTTTTTGACATTCTAACATGGTTTAATGGTTGCTTACAGGGCCGCCGAGCTTCTCACCTCTTTGCCTTCTTCTGAGACTGACGGGTCTGACACTGAAGTTAATTCTCCCATGTCCGACGGAAGACCTCCGCAAACCCCCGATCGACTCCCGAAAGACCCTATAGAAACCCGCCTGGAAGCATGTGAATCGCATAAATATCTCCTGGCAAAGACCTACTTTGATTGCCGAGAATACGATCGCTGCGCTGCAGTCTTCCTCCCTAGTACCTTGCCAAAAGGGTCGATAATCCCGAGCTCCTCACCTTCTACAAAAACTAAAACTGCAGCAAAGGGAAAGGCTAAGGCTGGAACGCCGTCCAAGGCGAAGTTGACCTTTGAATCCGTCCAAGGATTGAGCCAAAAATCGCTTTTTTTAGCTCTATATGCTAAATACATTGCAGGGGAGAAGCGCAAGGATGAGGACAGTGAGATGATTCTGGGACCTCAAGACGGAGGAGTCACAACGAATAAAGAGCTGGTCGGAATATCTGCTATACTGGAGGAGTGGTTCACTTATCTGCCCACGAGTGGCAGACAGCCACAAGGCTGGTTAGAATACTTATATGGGATTGTCCTAGCCAAGGGGAAGAATGAGGCGGCGGCAACGGAATACTTCATACAAAGTGTTCACCAATACCCGTACAACTGGGGGGCATGGCAGGAATTATCGAGCTTGGTGGGCACCGTGGAGGAGGTACGCCAACTGGTCCACCGGTTGACTTTGGCTAACGTTGACCAGCTCAACCATGTGGCTCCTAGCCTGCCTCAAAACATCATGACCTACATCTTCCACATTTACACATCGCAGGAACTTTATCAGTCGACTGAACAGATACATAATCAGCTCAACCAGGTCCTAGGCATATTTCCGACGTCAACCTTTCTTAAGACGCAGCGCGCACTTCTCTATTACCACACCAAGGACTTTGACGAAGCAGAGTGCATCTTCTCAAATCTACTTATCACAGATCCCCACCGAATCGATTCTTTGGACAACTACTCAAACATTCTCTACGTTATGGGAATGCGTCCGAAGTTAGCCTTCCTTGCTCAACTTGCCACAACGACAGACAAATTCCGCCCGGAGACATGCTGCGTGGTCGGAAACTACTACTCCCTAAAATCTGAACACGAAAAAGCTGTCATGTATTTCCGCCGCGCCCTCACGCTCGATCGTAACTTCCTATCCGCCTGGACCCTCATGGGCCACGAATTCGTCGAAATGAAGAACACGCATGCCGCCATTGAATCATACCGCCGCGCAGTCGACGTAAACCGTAAAGATTACCGCGCCTGGTACGGCTTAGGGCAAACCTACGAAGTCCTCGAAATGCATAGCTACGCCCTCTTCTACCACCAACGCGCCGCTGCCCTCCGCCCCTATGACCCCAAAATGTGGATGGCAGTCGGCCAATGCTTTGGCAAAGTCAACAAATGCATGAACGGAATCCGTGCGTACAAGCGCGCGCTGGTAGCTGGTAGCTACTATGACGCAGGTGCAGGCAGCAGTTTTGGAAGCCAAGAGGGCGCTGGCCTTGGCGGCGGAATCTTGGACCCGGAAGTCCTGTATCAGATTGCGCTCCTTTATGAGCGGTTGAATGATATGCAAGAATGCGCTGCGTACATGGAACTCACGCTCGCTCAGGAAGAAGGACCGGAGGACGGCGAGTATAGCGGGATGCCAGGTGAGCCGATGGGTGTGGGTGTTACACCTACGACCAGTAAAGCTAGGCTTTGGCTCGCTAGGTGGGAGTATATGCGTGGTATGTTCCAGCGGGCTATGGAACTTGCAAATGAGCTTTGTCAGGATGGCGTCGAGGTTGAGGATGCCAAAGCGCTGGTTAGGGATATCAGGGCTAGGATTGAGAGGGAAAAAGATGACGGGAGGTCGGATGCTGTGACGGATGGGAGTAGGAGGGTTAGAAATAGAGGATGAGAAGGAATGAGAGTGGCGCGAGGCTTGCTTCCAAACCTGGGTTTGATAGAGAAGGTTTTATATTTATGTGCTTGGGCGTATTTGGCGCAAAAACTGGCGATAGGAGCGTAGGCATTTTATGATACCCCCTTTGATAATGCAACTTTAGAACGTATAAAAATTGGTATAATATCTTCTGTCTTGTATACTCCCTATAAGGACCCGTAATCCACCCTAAGACAACCCCTTCCCCCATTCCCTACCTTCCAGTCACGTGCCATGATCTGCCAAAGTTCTGTTATACACTAACCCCCTCGGTGCTAGCTCCTCGCTACCGTAAGCGCCTTGGCGAGCTCTATCATAACAAAATTTCTTCTCTCCTCCTCATCTTCTTTTCTCCTTCAACGCACTCATCAGACAGTTCAACCACCTATCTCACCTGCGAGACTTTACGTTTTGTATTGCCTTGTCACTCCGAGTTTTCACTATTGGGTGGTCGCGATTCAGCAGTGCGGAGACGGAGGCACTCCTAACGGAGTGGCCAACCCATTAGAGCTGGCCGTGCATACGTTGGTTGCGCGGGCGGTGTCATAGGGGTGGTACATCTCAATTTTTAAAATGGAGTGGGTTTGTGATATTGGTGAACCGAATTTCGCTTATGCCGCTGTAATCTAAAGCGTTCTGTCTTGCAGATTATGAACAGAAGGGTTCTGCTTTACCTTAGCGGAATGAAGATGTGAAAGAGACAGAAGCATGATGCGGGGTCTCTTGATGCGTCTTTTCCTGGTGATATCGACTGCCTTGCTTTATATATCATGTGTCTTGCGTGCCATCTGTTGAACCACAGTGGACATATTTGGTCATCCTGCTGTGCTGCACCTGCATATCGTGTATTACGTCTCATTGTCGACGCGCATATAGCATCACAAATAAGGACTCCTCGACGAACGGGATGTTCGGTAAAACTCTACTGAACGATTCCAAAACGCCTGTTGTATGGCGGCATAAGTTTGTGCTGCAATCCGTCAAACATTTTTCTTCCTAGCTATATCAACTCCCGGCCAGTAAACCCTATCCTTTTCTCTCCTTTTTATAGCGAAAGCAATTCTATAACTGGAAGCCTATATATGCTTAGATTTCAGCTACCTAATGGCCTCGTGTACAGATATAACGTCAGGGATTTGGAAGGCTCACGAAATTGCTGCACCACCGGGTGGCGGAAACATTACATAATACCTAAGAAGTTCTTCAGCACAACGAGTGTTTGTAGAGCTGCCTTGATTATATTTCCTTATACTATTGGTGAACAGTTTCACAAACATTGTTCTGAGTTCAATACGCTATCGTTGATCTTTGCTTCTTGGTTCCTCCGCCTCTTAGCTCTCACTTGTCAACAGGTGGTTAATTGATTCGTAGGTGGTGTAAAGTTACCTCCTATTTATATTTTTCTAGGCGATTCATTTCTAGTAGCCCCTTCAACTAACTGTTCCAGCATACTTGTTAAAAGCTCTTGTGGGGTGGAGGGATAACGAAGTTAACGAAATGATAGACAGGCTCCACAGACAGAAAGAAGCAGCGAATCTTCAAATGGGCCCTATGGACGAAATCGACCTCATTATTTCGTCGTCCAGTACAGAGTTTAAGGTCTTGAGCAGAGACGAAGAATCACTTAAGTATTTTTATTACATGTAATAGAGAAAGATATATACCTAGGGCATATGGCCTAGCGCCTTACTAATCCTACTCCCCCTCTGCAAACACTCCCCTTAAAACCCAAAACCTACTCTACTATTATGTCTTTGGTGCAGTCTGGCTTCAGGATCCTGCTTCTTCGGGTATTAAATAGATGCTGGTGCGAAGATATTTTTTTTTTAGTCGACGGTAAGAATCTGGGTCTTCATGATTTTCTTCTATTTGTTCCCAGGGTATTGGGTGCATGACTGGCTTGCAAAATTAGTTAGAGAGGGCGCCGGTGTCTATGGCTATTGTCTGACTGGATGTTAACGTGAAAAGCTCTTTTCTCTAAGGGTGACTGGCATAAAGGAATCTGGTTGGAAAGATATTATATTAGGCTGCTATGAGGAGGGAAGAAGAGCCTGATCGGGTTGATAGTTGAACTGAAATTACTTGGAGGATTGTTCTGAAATTTATAGGTTTGAAAAATGGCACTTAGAGCAATGGTTTGGGAAGTATATCGAGGAGTAAAGACTACTGGTTTTAGATTGGATTTCCGAGGGTGTATGACAACTAAGGAGTGTGTAATAGGAAAAGAGAAGAGAATTCAGTTTTTTGTTCTTCTGCTTTTTTCCTGAGGTTTTTAGTTTTTACATTTTTTGGTTACTTTGTTGTAGGTGGTTTGGATGAGTACAGATTTACTGGAGATTCTTGGCTTACGTAGTATTAGGACATCATGGGTACATTACCTTCTAACACATTATTAGCGTATCATACTACACTATCTGTTGATAACTATCTACATAGAACCACCCTGCACAGGTAAGGTTCGTGATCTTCCTTATTCCTTTTGGATCCAGAATACCCACTATAGTAACTCAAAACAAAACGCTAAAAATACTTCTCCTAAACCAAATAAACATCACTTACCTTAGAACATGCCTAATACGTATACTTAATCGGCCGCACCTTGACCGTCCTCTCCCTCAACCCCTCCCGCTGTGGTAGCCGTGCAGCCTGACGCCGCATATAAGGATTCCACATATCCCCACTGGTATCATTATCATGCTGTTCACTTACAGACTCCGCCTCACTAAATACAGCGGAGTCCAAGCTAGATAAAGCGCTCGGTGTCAAAAGACCTGATGGTGGGGAGCTTAATGAGGATCGAGAAGTGGTGGATGGGGTAGATAAGGAGGAAGAGGAGGAGAAAGAGAAAGAGGAGGAGAAAGAGAAAGAGGAGGAGAAAGAGAAAGAGGAGGGCGAGGGTGAGGGAGGGGTTGATAATGGGGGCGAGAAAGAGGGTGGCGGCGCGCTCGACATCTCATCCCTAGATTCCTCCCAGTCACTTACTTCAGAGTCATACTCCTCTTCCGGCTTCCAAGCGCGGTTCTTTCTTACCATGATGCCCTCCGGCAGGCGCTGTGTGACCCAGGGCGGGAGGTTGAGCTCAGGGGACTGGTCGAGGCAGAGGTTCCTCAACCAGGTCTCGAACGTGAGGAAGCCATTTCGGAAACTTGTGTTTTGAAAAGAGAGGTTAGTGTTGCCTTGGTCGTTGATGAGATCGATTTCGATGGTGCCGTCATGGATTTGGAGCAGAGGGAGGAGGGCGTTTTGCAGGGCTGCGTAGTCGGCGGCGCCGGGCGAGTCCGCGAGGCCGGTGAATATGGAGGCCGGGAGTTGGATCTGAATTCGGCTATATAGCTGGTGCATTGTTCGGGGGACGTTGTTGATTGGGGGGTTTTTTAAACCAAAAGTGGTCATGAGGACCTGGTTCAGTTCTGTTATTATTCCACCTTGGCTGTTCGGGCCTGCAGGGCGGTTCATTAGGAAGTTCACCTCTTGGTTCATCTCCTGCATGATTTGACGGTTGGTAGTCGCAAAGAAGAGAACAACCTCACGAGTATTGGTAAGAAGAATATTATGATAAATTTGTGTACGGGTCTCCGGGGGGAAGATTGTTAGGAAGTTTGTTATCCTACCTCGGAGGGCGTCTGGAATCGGGCGGACGTCTTGAGGATAGCGAGACATCGTGAGTAAAGTTGTCGATGAGGTAGTGTAGTCTGCTAACGCGCTTACGTTGGTCCAGAGATATCAGTCTGGAAGTTTTGGTATTCTTGCTTGCTGAAAGGCTGGAATTAATGATTTGAAAATATTCTAGCTGGTCGTTGGAAGGATGGGAATATTTATATTCCAAGTTGTTAGCCTTCGAGACAGGCGTACTCCTTTGACAGTGGGGTGACTCCATCATTGGAGATTGTTTCTCTTGTTAGCCGCAGGTATTCCACACAATGAAACAAAGAAATTCTTCAGCAATACCCTTGTTACTCCTCGTTATGTTCAACAATATGACAAGGGATTTTCTAATTCAGGACCAATTCCAATGTTAAACAACGGCGTTGGGGACAATGTCACTCCATTTTACGCTAATACCCTCTACAGCTGTGGTGAACTCCAATATCAAGCAAACACTCCTAGGCATTTCCAAGCCTCTAACTCACAGACAAATTATATTACTCTAGTATCACAGAAGGTGATATAGACATGAAACCTGTTTCTACAGGTATTATTAATATTCCTAGACGTTGTAGGGCGGCTGAACCGGATAAGTTTTAGTTGTGAAAGAATTACTTACTTCCGGTCATTTTTCTCAACATGAGAGGCCTTGCAATATTTCCATCCATTCGTTCCCGAGAATATCTGTGTGACCAGGAACCCAGTGGAGTGAAACAGATGCCCCAGCCCTCGTCGCGGTATTGGCGGCTTGGATACAGCGGAGTTGCCAAGACTGCCCTGGGTTGTTTGAAGGGGTTTTAATTCGGAGGATAGCGGCTTGGTTATCAGCATAGATCCGGATCTCCTGATAGGCTGAGGCGACAGTGGCAGCATACTCAAAGGCGCGAGTGATTCCTTCCAGCTCTCCATTGTATACGATTTGTCCTTTCCTAATGTTGAGTTTTTCTTGGTGCACTTCCCGGCCTTTAGCTGTGTAGTCGTAGGCGACAATGCCAACGCCTATTAGCGAACGTCGAGAAGGTATGTAGCTAGAGCTGACAGCACCTGTTCCATGTTATACGTGGTATTCCTTTGCGTTGTAGCTCAGTAAGAATAATATGAGAAGATACCAGTTCTTTCCCTGCTTCGAACGCAAATGGGCGCACATAGAGATGGAGTTCCTTTATCAGTTCGAAATCTTTGAACTAGTAAAGAGTCAAATATACCTTACCGTTAATAATAGAACGCATTGGGGTATTCTCAGAAAGGGTATGCGTACCCTACCCTTTCAGAGAATACCCAAATGGCACTATAGGCAGGATAGGCCGGATTCCTTATACTGTGTACCAAATGAAGAGCTATGTTCCCTGCTGTAAGTACTTCAGATTAGTCCTGTACAATAAGGGTATCTCATATGTTGATTCCTGCTCGGGAGTCATTTCAGGGCTGTAGTATGACAGAAAGAAAGACATATGATCGTGCAATATATCTGATTTGACCCTCTTTGCATAGTCAGAGTTAGAGAGGATAGGATATAACATTTGGTGTACTTACATCATACCTCTAAATTAATATGGTTTGTACCTCGCTTTCTTACCCCCAGCATCCGTACTGTCTCCCTTTCTCTTCTCCTTCTTCTTCGAAGAATGCTTCTTCATGGATGTTTCTTCAGTTACCATAGCATCACCTGCATTTGCGGATCGCCAAGCTCGGATGAAGCCATCTTCGCCGCAGGTGTATGTTGTTTTGGACTGAAAGAAGTTAATACAGTTTCAGTAGAACCAGCCTTGAGGAAATAGATATTGCCATATTTATAAGAAAAAAGGGCGCGGAAGAGACCTACATGTACATCAGTGAAGATATCGCGAATGATCTCCTCTCCATGTGCTCCGGGGAACTGTATCCGCTCCTTAATCTCGGGCTGGTACTGAAGCGGAGTGAAGTTATCGCTCTTTTTGATGGGAATGAGATCGATGCGGTTCGCACTATGAGTCTTAGAATCATTTCTGGGCTAAAAGCCTATGGGGACGATGGAGAAAAAACTGTGAATACCTATGCTTGCCGGCGGCGAGATAAGGCTCGCTCCCCATCCAGTTCATTTTGACCAGATACTCACAACCGAGCTTCTCCCTCACATCACCCACGTGGTTTGGAGTTGGCTCCTCTTTCTCTTCTTCCTGGCTTTGCAGTGCGTAGAAAGACAAGGTTTCATCAGTACCCAAGGCATAAATATCCGTACCTGGGTAGAGAAAGCCAGCGTGATGGACCGCGGAACGGTGGTTGATGACTTGGTACAGAGCATCTTCCTCGTCGGGTTTGCTGGTGTCAAAGATGTTGATAAGGCCGTCCGTGCTAGCCGAGAGTAGCAGAGTCGGGAGATTGGGGTGGAGTTGAAGGTCGGTAATGGTGTCGGTGTGAGATTCTACGAATTCGAGTTGAGGCTTTTGGACGTTTCGCATGTCCCTGAGACCCAGTCAGCATGTTGCCCTTGATAGCTCAAAAAGATGGGAGATACCATATGCAGACAGGAGTGTCGCCTAGTCCATCATCTGGGTTCTCGACCCCTGCGGCGACGAAGTTCCGTCCTTGATTGCATACTATGGCAGAAATTGGCAGACTTTTTGCTGTGGCCTTGTCAGCCTTTGTTTGTCCATTAGGAGTGGGGCCCACAAACGAGGCTGAATCTCCATAACCTTGTCTTTCGACCTTTTATCCCAGAATCGAATCAAACCATCTCTTCCAGCAGTAACTACAATGTTGCCCTCGTCATCGACTCGCTCGAGGCACGTGACGCTTTTATGCACGTTTTTGATGATGCCATTCGGGAGGAGCTTTAGGCTTGAAGGATCGACGAAGCGCAGAGAGTCATCAGACGAGATGACAGCTAGTTGGTCGAGTTTTGAGTAGGTGAGTGGATCTTCTCTTGCTGCTGTGGAGAGAACCTTATAGATGTAGGAGCTTGGAGGAAGCCCTAGGTCGGATTGCAGGATTTGGGTGAGAGGCGCCATTGCGCTGAAATTGTTAGATGGGTTTGCCAAATAATTATTGTCAATATTCAAATCCCTTCTAACCGGGTTGATTTGATGGTTGTATATGGATAAGGTGAAGAAGCTGTTGGTGAGTTGAAGAGTCGTGAGGGAGCTCACAGCAAAAATTTTCCCATAGAAGAAGTATGAGGTTTGCAAATTGATAGGAGGATCAAGTCATACAGTCTACATTCAAGATTCTTTGCTATTGCCATAATTCGGCATAGTCTCGAGATACATTGATGTCCGAATCTGAGTTCCATCATGTTGGCCGCAGTGTTGGTGTCAAGATCACATGTTTTGAACCCTTTCTGGTCGCTGAAGTACTCGTTCTCGTATCACAGAGAGCAATCAAATCGGCAGGTTCATGAGCATACAAGCAATAATGTTCACTCTCAAATGACTGTAATTGAAAGTGCTATATAAAGATATGTCACCCTGGATATGAAACGCACTCGACCACTGTAAACGACAAAATGCGCGATTAACTACGGGTTGTTCCTCAAGAAACCTCATCAAGATGCCCATTACCACTTGCAGAATGCAAGCAGACAAGGCGTACCTCCATCAACTCATCCCCAGGGGTCGTTGACGGTGATATCGAGGTTCCATGAAGGAGAGAAAGAAAATGGCGCGCGAGATTTTCGTTTTGGTGTTGATAGTGCCCGCTTATGTCACCTCGATGTTGATTGGCTGGTTCGGCAACTTTGATGACAGCCGAGCCTCCGGATCATGCTCTTCTCAAAGCCCAACAACATCACTTTAGCACAATCCCAACTCTCCCCTCTATTATTGCAGTTCTACCTCAATTGGATTGCGCCGTACAAGATGTCCTCCCAGAGAATCTTCCAGCTTGGTCTTAGGCGGGTTGCCGCGCCTGGTTTCAGGTTTCAGTCTGCGGGGCGTGTTGTACAGCGGAGGTACGGGAAGCTTTCATATGTCATTCTTGGACATTTCACGACCGCATCAATACAGGTTCAGATGTCTGATATGGGATAATTCAAACTAATAGTTCAATAGGTTCGCAGCTACCGAGCGCGTCGGTCAAGCAGAAGGCGACTCCATCCTCGCCAAACAGCGTCTCCGCCGTCCCGTCTCACCCCATCTCTCCATCTTCAAGCCTATGATCACCTGGTACGCCTCGTCCCTCCACCGTATCTCTGGCGTTATGCTCTCCGGAGCCCTCTACCTATTCGGATTCGCATATCTTGCTGCACCATCGATGGGCTGGCACCTCGAGACTCCCTCCATGGTCGCTGCTGTTGCGGCATGGCCTGTGTTTGCTAAGGTCGGCGTCAAGATGGTGGCCGCCTTTCCCTTCTTCTTCCACGCTATCAACGGCCTTAGGCATTTGACTTGGGATTTGGGTGTCGGATTCGCAAACAAGACGGTTATTAGGACGGGATGGGCGGCTGTTGCGCTCAGCACCCTAGTCTCCTTGTACTTCTCAACTATGGTTTAAATACAATGAAAGAGCATGGGGACTTAACAAGGGTGTGCATGTGTTAGGAGACAGGGGTGTAGGAGAAGTAGAGCTATGTGAAGGCACGAGCGATGGGGCGGCGGAGCTATGATGAATTTGGGGACCCGGCATCATGGGGAAACACAACATTACTGTACATTTCTGTCAAGTTCAATGGAATTTCTCTGTTTCATATAATTTGAGAAAGTTTAGGGGCAGTACAGGGCCCTGCCGTTTTATTCCTATCTAAGATAGGGTATATCCTATACAGTTTCTGGGAGGAATACTTGTTGCACTACGAAAGGTGCTGTGGCGAGGGATGCACAATAGCTTGCCTTCTCTCCGCCAAATTAGGAACATATCAATTTCATGGGTCAATGAATTGTGCCCAAAACTGTCTTGGAGGACCAAAATTTGTTAACTGTGAAGACAACCAATTACATCCGCCCCATCATCAAGCGGAGGTCAGTCACATGCTCACGCGAACCCCCGTTCGGAGAATTTGAGTGAGACCAGCCATTTAGCCCAGGAAGCGATTGACGACACCTCTAACCTCATGCACCTCCAAGAGGTCCTGAGGCATCATGGAGAGCGCAGGAACATCTCAGGAGGGCCCTGTGCTGGCGGACGAATATTACGATGTGAGTTACAGGTCACTTTTTGGTTTTCATATCAGCGCTGGACCCTGGCCACTCTGCGGTTTGCTGCAGCGGGAAAGTCGATCTATCACGAATCAGTACTTCTTAACTAACGACGCCACCACAGGACCCAAGTCTGCTCTCCCAACTGCTGCAAAAGCGAGCTGCTCAGAATCAAACACCTCTAGAGAACAACGAATCTCAATCCGCACATTCAGCGGTGCATACTCTCCAAGAAACGCCGAATAGCGGGACCGATACACGCCCCTCCGTGACGTCGTCCCCTCGCGATCTCACGACTCGACGCGCCGCTCTCCCACCGAACCATGCGCTTCCACGTCTGGAAAAGTTTACAACAGCGCCGACATCTACAGGATTTCTGAAGGAGGCAGATACCAAAACAATGCACAGCTATGCAGGGCCATTGGATGCACCTGGAGATACCCAGCCGGACAGCCAGTTCTATCGGCATTACACCAGCGAGATACATACCAGCGTCCACAATGCAGCGGATAACAGGTCTGAAAGCATGATGGTTGCCCCCACCGACCGGACGGATGACAATGGTCTGAGCCAGGCTCAAGGACAAAGCGATTACCGCACCAGCCCTACCGTACTCCACAATGAGGACGACGAACTTGAGATGGAAGCTCAGGCCGGTGCGGAGGAAACCACCAGTCCGCTCAAGTTTCAGACTCCAGCCATGATTAGGAGAAAGAGAGATAGTCAAGGTCAGGTGGTGAGCTCAGCCGTGAAGACTACTTCGACGCCTGGAACCACGCTGAGTGCTGCATTCTTTGGGGTGGGTGCGATGCCGATGACTGGGCCTACTATGTCTCTGACCCAGGTCTTTAACAATACAC
This sequence comes from Delitschia confertaspora ATCC 74209, assembly GCA_010093945.1. Taxonomy (NCBI): domain Eukaryota; kingdom Fungi; phylum Ascomycota; class Dothideomycetes; order Pleosporales; family Delitschiaceae; genus Delitschia; species Delitschia confertaspora. Next base: position 57,805 of record ML993876.1, read on the forward strand.
AAGTCGGAACATCGCCGCTCGTGAATGCACTACCCTCTGATCCCGTATTTCAGCGACCCTCTCCGAAATTTACGACCGGGCGTCATTCGAGTCCGCCGCCAAATATATCTTCTCCCAGCACTGCTATTCGTCTAAGCAACCGACGGGCGACAACAGAACCAAGAGATGAATATATCACAATGAAGGAGAGCCAGGATTTGCGAGAACAGGAGCAGCAAAATGGCATCCGCCATGATACACAGGACAGCTGGGATCAGCCGACCGAAGCGGAGAAAAGAGCTGCTAAGCGTCGGTTACAAGAAAAGTTGGAGCAGGAAACGCGAAAGTCTTATGTTAGCATCACTGCACCGTCAAGGTCATCGCCACGGAGTGGAGGAAGAAAAAAGACGTTTCTAATTTCTACCACACCGGGATACCAAACGCCCGCTGCCCTTAGGACATCGAGACGCATGCCGGCTTCAGACAAGCCAGATAAGTTGAATGGTGCAGATGATGAAGATTCCCTTGATGAATTATCTCAGCCAATTGATCAACCAGTTGAAGTCTCTTCAGATTCCTCCCTATCTGATTCCGATGCGTCCATCTCCCATCCAACCTTAAACTCAGTTCGGCGTAAAATCTCAGGGAGGCGAAGTATCAGCCAGAACTTGGATAATAAAGTCCAAGTGCCTAATACGTCATCACATCCAGATAAAGTTTTGTCTGGTCAATCTGTCAGCAATAATCCACCCTCGGGACCTTCCTCGCAAGTACATCACGGACCTCACACCAGCCAGGTTCACAGCTCAGGTCTGCGCCCAAACCGACCTCCACATAAACGGTTCAGGCGTAGAAAAATTGATACGGTTACTATTGCTGACTCCCAGCCCGACCCTATGGCCAGTCATGGAAGTATTATGCTGCCGCCACCTGAAATTCCATCCACTCCTTCCAAAAATCTGTACAGCATCACCCAGACCACTATGCAGAATAAGCATAAGTTCACGAGCCAAGTCCCATCGTCTATGCCAATGGCTCCAGAGAAAAGCTCTCCTGTCCTAGGGAATGTCCCTGAGGAAAGTCGAGTACCCAGTAGCCCCCCACCTATGGCTAACGTTAACGATATCGTGTACGATGAGCATGAACCTTCTGAGGATGAACAAGAAGAGGACGGCGAGGACCACTCTCCAGAGGTGATTGGGACTGTTAATGAATGTGATGAAGAAGAGGCTGAGGAACGGGGTGAATTGCCCGAAACCTACGAGGATGAGGCCGCATTGGTTCATTCCAGTTATGCAGGCGGAGCATATGAAGCAGAGGAAGTGGTTCAGAGTTCTCCTGTGAAGAAAAAGCAATCTCCGATAAGGAGACCAGTCCCGTCGGCAATATGCGAGTTCGACGATGTGGAAGAGCATCAATCTGAGGATGAATCTGTATCTGTCCCGGTCGCATCAATGATTGATAATAGTACTGCGCAACATCAGACCAATAGCACCGAGGAATTTGATACTGCCTACACGCATCAGGACCTGACAACTCGGACCATACCAACCAGCCAGTCGTCAAAACATGATGGTTTGCAAAATAATGACACGACGAAACAATACCGTTCTTTGACTGACATCGCCAACGATCTCGATACTCAACGCCCAGGATCCCTAGATATGCCTGAGCTGGAAATACCAGACCTTGGCTTCCCTGGGGATGACGACGAGATCGCCAGACTTCTTTCAGGCTCTTCACCGGTCAATCCCCGAACTAAAAGAAGGAGAATAGTCTATAGTGCCAAGAAGCATTTCCAGAGCCCGCAAAAGGCCGCACAAATGATGGCCGCACAGGCGGTGTCCTCTCCTTCGAAACTGCCTTTGTTTCCTCAGCCGGAAACACCCCTTTTCCCCAATGAAATTCATGAAAGGAAATCTACTATTCCCGATTCTGAGCCGGCAATCTTCTCGACACCAGCTGTCTTGAGAACTGCAGGAAAGTTAGTTCGCCCGACGAAGAACGTACTTTCAGATCCGAAAACGAGACTGAAGCCGGTCAACAAATCCTTAATTAGGAGGCGTCGTCCCTCAGAGGTCGAAGAGACTCCAAGTCGACCGTTGCAGGCAGTGGAAAAGCAACATGACGTGGAGATGACAGATGCTATTGCGGACACGAATGCTGATGAGGCTGCTCCGACTGTCCAGTCTCCAGCTCATTTGCAAAACGCCCAACAGGATGTTGGGCCCGGCGAAGCGCCAAGTGGCGAGCGACTTAATCCTAATCGTGTCTTTGCACGTTGGCCTAGTAATCTAGTGTTTTATCCTGCAACATGCATTGAGCATGAGGGCGACGACCTGTACAAAGTCCGTTTTGACGATGGAAACACCCATGCACTAGAAGTTCAACACATTCGCGCTCTTGACCTTCGAATTGGGGACAAGGTCAAGGTTGATCTCTCTGGGATGAAGAAAAATGTGTACGTCGTCGCTGGGTTTAAAGATAAGACTGCACCAAGTGTTGAAAATGAATTCCCAGCCACTGATCGGTTTGGATACCGCACCGTTATACTGGAAGTCAAGGCACGAGAGAGCCTCCCGGGAGCTAAGGCCCAGGATGCGCCTCAAAGGACAGCTATTCCAGTGGCTTGCTTGTATCTCACTCCCAGCCTATGGAATCGGATGCAGTCTCGTACCTTTGAGTTCACCTCTAATTACCCCCTACTATCCAGTTCGGCCGCCGGAACGCCGGCAGCAGCTCCCTCTGCGGTAGTGACACCCTCGAGAACTGGTCGTGCGTCTTTGAGCGTCTCTATGCTCAAGGAATCGGTCAATCGTGCTGCTAGTGTAGCATCAAGTGTTAAACCCTCCAATATCTTTGCCAACATGGCGTTTGCAGTGACTTTCAAGAAGGAGGTTGATAAAGATAACGCCACAAGCTTCATACTGAACAATGGTGGACAAGTGCTCGAGGAAGGGTTCCATGTCATGTTCGAGAACCCGACAACAGCTTCATTCACTGGCGCACCCATCTCCCCTTCCAAATCAGCAAAAGGCAAATCAAAGGTTTCGACTGACGATAACGTCCACTTGACGCTCAAATCCGAATACAAACACCTCGGCTTCGTCGCCCTAATCACGGACAATTACTACCGCCGCCCCAAGTACATACAATCCCTCGCCCTCAACATCCCCTGCCTTCATTTCCGCTGGCTCCTCGACTGTCTTCGCGCCTCCACTATCCTTCCATTCCCCAAGTATCTTCTCCCCGCTGGTATCTCGACGTTTCTGGACTCGGACCCTAGAACACTCGTCGTCCGCTCCCGTACTATGACGCCTTACGACCCTGCTGGTGAGCAAGCGCGATTCGCGGATGTGCTTGCGAGACGAGATATGTTATTGGAGGGACAGAGTGTTTTAATTGTTGTGGCGAAGAAGAAAGACGTCGAGAGGAAGAAACCGTATCTTTTCCTTACGCATGCGCTTGGTCCGAAGCAAGTGGGCCGCTGTGCCGATCTCGAATCCGCGCGGGAAACGATCCAGTCCGGGGAGTGGGACTGGGTATACGTCGACGGTGATTCTCAAGACGTCGAGGATGCTGAGGCGATTTTGTTCGGTAGTGCTTTAGTGGGATCTGGAAGTGCGAAGAGAAAGAGCGGTGTTGGTACGTCTTTCATAAGCAATGCTTCGGCTAGAAGTAAGAAAAGGAAGAGAGATCTGGATGATGGAGCTTCGGATGCGGAAGTGATGCCGTTGATGAGGGAAGGAGTTGTGGAGGGAAGGAGGGTCAGGGTTATGTGTGATGAGTTTGTGGTGCAGAGTCTTATTTTGGGGGCCTTGGCTATTGAGGAGTAGGCGGTTTTGCTCCCGAGCTTGGGTATTGAGATGCTGGGATGTAGGACATTGCATTTCATTTGCGGTCAGCAAATGTTCACTTTTCTTTCATGTCTGTAGTGTCGCCTTTTTGGGTTTTACAAACGGCGATATACCTTCTGATGGGCAACGGCGTTCAATGGAAGCGGCATGTTATAGCCAGGCGTCCGCATCAGCTCAAATTTCGGCCATCTATGGTTTTTGGAGCTAGGTAATGAGATTCGAGAATCGTCTATGTCTACAACGAGACGTATGGTAGACAATGGTTATCAAACGGATATGTAGTGCCGCTGCGGCGGGTGCTGCCTCCAAAGGTGGATTGGATAGTAGCGTATGAGAGTAAAATGCATAATGATATTGAACTAGCTGATGGTCAACATCCGCGTGTTGGATAATGTATGATTCCGGTCCAAGTTGTTCTCTCCTCGCCTTGATGTTTTCCAGGAACGCATTTCTCAGGAAGCTATCATATCTCCAAACTCAAGTGAACAAGCAAAGCGAAACGATCGGTTCACAATGAAGTATATCAGTAGCAATTCACCACTATCCCCACTGTCGATCTCTCTTCAATACAATGGCAACATGTCTGGGCTACCTGCCCCTGTCTTATGACTAAGCAACAAAGATTTCCCCTTTCTATACCCAATATACTTCCGACAAAGTGATGGGTCAGAGTAAATCGAATTAACTCACACTACTGACAACACATGATATATCCAGTATGTATTCCGCCTTTCGCCTACTATACTATACCACCACATACAGTACGCGCCCTCCAGGCTCTTTGCCTGAGAAAAGGAAACCGTATACCAGAGTACTTCACCGGTTGGGCAAGAGTTCGTGAAGATCGACGAAAAATCTACTTACCACTCTCCTCGGGACATGACACCATCTCCACAAAGATTCAAAGAATTGTGACTTCAGCTCAAAATACGCAATGCAGGGATGTATACGTCCTCTCTTGCAGGACACATCGTGCTATCTTCTAGGATGAAACGTATTTCTATGTTAGAGCCCCGAAGTTTTTTTTCCGACATGTGATGGGTACGAGCAACAGTATATTAACTTTTTTTCCTCTCGGGCGGGATTGGCTCGATACCACCGTAATAAGTAACTGAACCCCCCCTTTCCTTGTTAACCTGCTACCGTCCATATACCTCCACACCTCAACCCTCCAGCATAAATTTTCCCCAGCCATTAAGAAACAACAAGTATTATATAACCTTTAACGTAGATCATCACTCCGCGGGCCACTTTCTTGACCTCCCAACTTTTAAATTCCGTAACACCACGAAAAAGGCTTAAATAGAGTCTACCAAGTCAGAATTAGAAAAACTATCTATATGATCAGCCTCTGAGCAGGTCCTTGCATTATGGCCGGGTTTGCGGCAGATACCACAGAGCCGTGTACCCGTCCTGCGCCGCTTCGACAAAACTTCCTCCACACCTTCGTCTTGTCCTTCCTGTTCAAGCACGCCCTTTTCTACCAAAAGCTAGCTGGCTTCCTCACCAGTAAGAGGCCCTGAATCATGCAGGCGGGTTCTTTTGGCCCTCCGTCGATTCGAAAGGGCCATATTAACCTCTCGAAGCGCCTTAACCTCACTGGTTAGAAGCGTTAGCTGGTGGTTGTTTGCTACTACAGCTTTCGCTAATTGGTCGATAGAGATCAAAATTGGCATTGAGGAGCTCCCTTGGTGTCTAACCACTTGATCTTTGGTTAGAGTCGACTGCGAAAGAGCTTCGGCAGCGGTCTGGGACGTCGGGGAGACCCAGGGTTGAGGCGGGCCGTTGGATGTCCCGGGGGGTGATGGCGTCCGTAACTTCACGTCAAGCTTCGAAATGACGGCTTCTGGATTGAAAGGGACTAGGCCAGCCCCTCGGAAGCTGCCCTCGATATTTCGTTCTGTAAAAACCGCTTT
>ML993876.1:64211-132247 GCA_010093945.1 Delitschia confertaspora ATCC 74209
TTTGCCTTGTCGGCCTTGGGAGCTCTTCCAGCTATTCTATACTGCAGCGTCGTTCGCGGGACCTCGTATAGCTTTGCGGCACGTCGGATGCTTATTCGCAGGTTCAATTGAATTGCGCTGACCGCAAGGATAATTCGGGACTCTAAGATTTGCAATATCATTGTTGTTGGGGGAGAAAACACGTGTAGGAGTTAGGGTGGTGGTGGCAGGGAAAAGTAGCCCGCGGAATGATTTGGTCCGTGGAGTGATGATCTACGTTAATCTTCTATTGTATATGTTTATGTTATAAGGCTCAAGATCATATACAGAATCCTGGGAAAAACTCGACGACAAGCGTCAGATGCTGGAAGTACCGACTACTCCGAAGGACCAAAGTCTATTATCGGCGCTTGGGCGGGCACTTCTCCGGAGGTCAGACTTTGCAAATAAACTCAGGGGTCGCCATATTGCTATGCCCGCCTATGAGAGTCGTCTGAAGTACGAGGGAGAGAAGAACTGACGGAAGAAACTGATTTTCCCGGCAGAGGCTGACTCTCCCCTTGAATCCGTCTTTCAAGCTCTAGGCTGCCCAGCAAATTCTTTCCACAAGCTCCAGTGTGCTTTTCACTTCCGACATGGGCACGCCCTACACTACGATGAATCAAGCTGGATCTCCAGGTTCCAGAGTAAGAGTCAGTAGTCACACATACCGCGTATTGACATCCAAACGCTGGTCAAAGAAGCTAACCACCTACTATGGTAACGGCAACTTGATCGGACTGTCGACGGTAGTATCTCAGCTCGGTATGAGCTCGAACAGGCTTGACAGTTGAAAATGCTGATAATGGCGCGGTGGTGTTGCGATAAGCTGAGGATGAGAGGTGTGATGTGTGGCCTGAACGAGGAGGGCTTTGGCTTGACCGGCTGTCCTGGTTTTCTCCGACTGTTAGGCAATCATGGAACCTCCGTGGACGATGTGCAGTGGCTTTTTGGGTGAATAATACATAGAAATGTAGATTAAGATGGGTGTGTGATACTATGTTGGAGTTTGTAATTTGTAGATGGTTGGCGAGGGCTGAGGGAGTAAGAAGGGACAGTGGGGACAGAGAGAAGTCAAGGCGTCACTGAAGCCTGCAATGGGCTGGAGGAGGGTATATAAGCAAGATTGGCGGGAGTGACATAGTGTAATGGGATGAAGTGAGATTACGGAGTAAACCGACGACAGATTGGGGAGAGAGAGAAAGGGAGAGTTGGGGATTCTATTATTTTAGTTTATGTATATATCTACAAGTAGTCCCACTACCTTTCCTTCCAGGAGCAAACTTTTATAAACCCCCTTTCAATTTTGACTCAGTAGGGTGCTATGGGTTTTACGGCTGCGTTTAGTTGGATGGGATTGTGATCCGCGAAGGACTCTTCTGCGAGAGGTTTACGCAAATTTAAAGATCCGTTTCTTGAGTTCTCGGTTCGGTTCTGGGTGGGCTGTTATGCAGAACCGGTGAGTCAGTTTGGGTTCCCTTCGGCTTTTCCCTAGTTGTTCTCTCTTTGGTACGGCTTGATTAAGTCTTTATTTACTCCTCAGATTCTAGAAGTTTGGCATCCGAATATATCCTCCAGTCTCTCCAGCGCATCTCCATATCTGGAATGCATTTATCAAGTAGTTACTACAGCAATATCTCCACCAAGACTCGTAAGGTGTTTATGACCTGGTGGTGCAAGTGGGCGGAGGTAGCAGTAGAATAATTGAGAATTCAGTCTAATGGCAGAAGTATCCCTCTCGCTGGATGACGATGATGATGTGATTGATGCCTTTGTAGTTATGTGAAAGATCGAATATACCATGCTCTCGATGATAAGAAACTATCCATACGAATTACTTTATTAGATTATACTTTATTTATTTTTTTTCCCCCATACCTCATCCTTCCCTCCCTGACACCTCTTACATCAATCTCATCGTACTATTTGCCCCAGCGCCTGTATCCTCATGCTCCTTGAACCAGTTCAGGAACTGGAACATACTCGCCTTCGGTGTCCTCGTCAAGTCCGTATAATTGACATACTGCAGGCCGAAGCGGACAGCTTTGCCACTAGCCCACTCAAAGTTGTCAACTGTAATATATGTTAGACAAAAACAAGATGAAAAAGGAAACTGGAGACTTACAGATTGCCCATCCCCACGCACCGGTAACATTAACCTTGTCATAAACAATAGCTGCTAGAATATTATCCAGATAGTTCTGGAAATAATCCGCCCTTCTCAAATCCCACAACGCAGACTGCAGTCCACTCCTCTCAGCCATCTCACCCTCAAATGGCTCCGCAAACCCCATCTCTGTAACCACAATATCCGGGATACTCGGGAACAGTACCTTGGTCAAATGATTCAGATACCCTCTAATTCCCGTCGGGGCATCATAAAGCCAATTCACACCAGGATCCGCAGAAGGACCGACGGGGAATCCGTTGGGGGCGACAGAGACACTGCCGGCACAGTCGGGAAAATTTGGGTTGGTGCGGTTAGAGACGCAGGCTTCGAGGCCGCCGGAGACTTCGAAGGCAGAGAAGGAGGTGTAGCCATCGATGGCGTAGAAATCGCAGGAACCTTTGATGAGGTCTTTTTCTTCTTGGGTTAAAGTTGGAAGAAGATCGCCAAGGGTCTCTTTTAGAGATTTGGGGTAGTCGCCGTCGGACCAGACGCCGCCGAACCAGCCTATGATCAGGATTAGAAAGGTTATGGTGACGTCTCCAGGGGAGATTCGACTTACCGATTGAGAAATCGAAGTTACGTTGAGCGGCAACCTTATCCGCCTCGCTAGTCGAGTTGGCTTCATAGTAATTCCCAGAGTTCTTAAACGTAATCCTTCCCTGTCCCTTGAACTCCTCATGATACCACTTCGCAACCTTCGCATGGGCCAACAGGGTATAATGACCACAAAGAAACCTCGCCTTCACTCCTGGGCCCGTTCCATTAAACGCAGGATAATAAGTGCCCGCAGGATAACTCGCATACTGCCAATTGCAATACTGGGGCTCATTGATCGTAAACCAGTCGTCAACATAAGCATCGTAGCGCGAGATTATGAATTTCGCGTAATTGAAGAAGTCGTCCACGATGAGCGGTGAGGTCCAGGCGCCGTAGGCGTGGAAGAGAGCGAGGGGCGTATCCCAGTGAAAGAGCGTGATGGAGGGACGGATGCCGTTTTTGTGCATTTCGACGATTACGTCGTCGTAGTGTTTCACGCCTTCTTCGTTTACAGGGCCGGAGCCGAAGGGGAAGATGCGCGGCCAGCTTATGCTGGGGCTAAAAGCTGTAACAAGTCAGGATTGAAGAATCGAAGCATCTCCGATTAGATTCCATCTATTTTCTGCTTCCTTAAACTGTTCGAGGCGTTTCAGACTTACCTTTGATCCCTAAAGCTCCCAACCTTGCGAAATCCTGCTTATACAACCAGTAATGGCTAGCGAGCACATCACCGGTACTATTATCAGCAACCCAGTTCTCTACCCGGTGACTCAGCAGATCCCAAATACTTGGCCCCTTGCCCTCCGCATTCGCCGCTCCCTCAATCTGGTAGGAGCTGCTAGCCAAGCCCCATTTGAACCCCTTTGGCAATTTCACACCCGCCAATTTGGGGTCTGAAGAAGCAACGAGGGGGTGATAAGCCCCACCTGGCTGAGGATACACAGAGGGTTCCGGGGTGGGCTGGACAGTGGTGGTAACTGGGCCGGTCGAAATCGGACCAATTTGTTGCCATAGTGCTGCGAGAGCAAGATCGGAAAAGTCGGTAACAGGAGTGGGGAGGGTGGGCGCGGCAGAATTGTTGAAGGCGGAGGTGGTGTAGCCTGTGGGAAGAGTGAAGGAGATGGTGCTAGAGTTGCTGTATTGTCCTAAAGCACTGGAAGGAGAATATAGAAGGAAACTTGACAGTAAAGCAAAGCCATGCTTCTTGGAAGGACTTAATTGACCCATTTTGAATACAAGAAGCTCAAAGAACTGCAATTGGGTCGAAAAGAAGGGAACAAGAAGAATTTAAAGCTTCAGGAACCGTTTGTTTATTAGCCTCAACATTCCATCTAGCATGTCATCGAGTCACCCATTTCCCGGTTGAGCTCCTCGACCTGCGTTAACGAAAGGGCGATGATTTGCAAACGGCAGCATGGTCGGCAAGGATTGAGATGAATTAGGGGGTTTCATAGGTCGAGAGATCTCTACTGCTGCATTGCCGTTCTCCGTCCGGAGAGAAATCAGACGAAGATGTCAATGATGTAGCATACGAAAGAGAGGAACATGCGGGTCGAGGTATGGATTCACTGCTCAATACGGTGAGGTTTGTTGTCTCGTTCCGTGTCCAAACGGGTATAGCTCGAGAAGGTATGGGTTTTGATTGGTGGAACCGAGCTGTAGGAATTTCGAAAAATCAGGTACTTGGCTACGTACCACTCTAAAACCAAGGTGAGCATAAACATACTTGCAATCGGACGGGACGAAGTTGCGACCCTTGCCGAAGACACAGAGTTGACAATTGACCCTCCAGACTGAGAGCGGAGCAGTCGAAAGACCACGATCTCGAAACCGATACTGGTTGATAGACCCCAAATATATGAGATGGATCCAATATGGAAGCAAGTTGAACATTATGAAATTTTTGATTCGATTCCGATCCACCATTACATCTGCAAACCACTTGGTACTGATCCATATGCGCCGTTAAATCATGAGAGTGGGAAAAGCCAGTTCACAGTTTATGACCTGCGCTGCTTCTTAGCTGGAGGAGTCTCGCCGGTGCCCTTGCTGTTTTTGCCTTTTCCTACGAGGGCGCGAATGTCCATCTCAACGTCGCTGTCTTCGTCTGAATCGTATTCCTCGATAGAGATATCAGAGAGGATTTCGTCATCAGCTTCATGAGCATGCTCTGTCGAACCAGTTAGCTTGCCGCATAAATTTGGGAGTGTTGAAATGTGTTCTCACTGTAGTATTTGATGGCAGATGGCCACATGTCTTCGGCAATGATTGTCGCAAGCTCGTCAGCCTGGGGGAACACTTCAGTCTCCTGGTAATCCTGTTCATCATCTTCCTCAGTGGATTCATCCTCTTCCACTTTCTCTCCCCTCTTGCGCTTCTCCAGATTCTCGGCCTCGACCTTAAATGCCTTCTCGGATTCTTCTGCGCTGACAAATTTCCAGCTGGAGACATAGCCGAAAAAGGCAAAGAAGCTAACGGACGCATCCTCACTCTGCTCAATCTTCTCAGCAAGGGCTTTGTACTCAGGAAGACTGGTTTCCTTTTTCTTAGCATCGGCGCCGAGCTTCTGCTTTGCCTGGAACAGGTTATATGCAGCATCCGTAAGACCGCCAGTAGCATCCTTGCCCTTTTTCCAGTTGATCTTCACCGGCTCGGACACAAGGCCCATCCAGCCATCCAGAGCTCTGCGGAACCAGAACTTCTTCTCTAGCACAGTATCCTCGAAATACTCATTCTTCTTGAATCCCCACTTGATGGAGAAGCTGCGCGGGGAGCCTTTCGGGTTGTCAATGTCGAATCGGGAGACTTCAAAGCTCTCTAGGCACTCGGCGAAGATGTTGGAGTCGGACGGCTGGATGAAGTTGTCGACCTCGGGAGGCGACTGCTCGAAGACGAGTGCCCAGAAATGAGGAATTTTTGCGATGACCTCAGCACGCTTCTTGTAGAGAGGAGCATAGAGAGCATTTTGTTTCCGGACTGCAATGGATATTAGCTTCCTAGAAAAGTGCAGTAATATGGCATCGTCTTACTGATTTCAAGCTCGGCATCTTCAAACTCAGTCTCTAGGACGGTGAGCTCCTCGAAGCGGGCGAGGACTTCTTCAGCGTCGTGATCAGACATAGTGATTATATAATTGGTCGTAAGGGTGAAATAAAGGAGAGAAGATTGAGGAAGAGAACGATTTGGAGAATTGTTGTGTGTGATATGGGAGGAGGAGTGGCACTGGCGGAAAAAGTTCAGGCCAAGTGCTCAGAATTTCTGGTGAACGGCAGGGTTCAAAGCTCAAACCAGAATATGGCTTTAGCTTTCTTTCCCGCGTTTAGCGAAGAAGCTCGGGTCATCAGCCCTAGATCTGCCTCTTGGCCTCGACTCTTTCTGGCTCCGCCCTTATCTTTGTTTACCTGCCTTTATACTCTATTCCTCTTGCGTTTAACCAACCTTAAACAACATCCTTTCTTATTTACTATAGTTATTAGTCTGGTGGATTATCTATTGTAATCGCGATTCCTATACCTGTTTCTTGAAATTGTTTTTATACATTAAGCAACGTCCCCAATCGCTATTCCTCAAAGTAAAGAGCTTCGCTTCGGCAGTACGAAGGACTATATATTAGGAATTACCTCTCTTATCTGTCCCTCCTCTCTAACCATTACCTTTAACTTTTTCTTCTCCCCTACCGGATAATGGGCGGCAACGCCTTTCTCAAGCATGGTCCTGGCGGCGAGCCGCCTCTTAACGTGCCTAGAATGAACCAGGAATTATATGCTGTTACGAAGCACCAGGTCCAACAGAAGCTGCAGGTGCTGTATTCGCGAACGGCAGTCCCTCGTGAGGCTCCTGGCAAAATAGATCACGGCGACATCGACTTCCTTGTAGAGCGACCCCTAATTCCAATCACACCAGAGGAAGTTGCAGAAAAACTGAGCGCTGTGAGATATGTCAAGAACGGAGACAGCTATAGCTACGCGATTGAGCACCCGACGGAACTAAACACTCACATACAGGTCGATATCGAGCTTGTGGATTTGGATATTTGGGATTGGACACTGTTCCAGAAAAGCGATTCGGACTTCCTGCAAATCCTTGGCATCATCCACCGTGATTTAGGCCTCACTTTCAACAACAAGGGTCTACATGTCCGAATTGAGGAGATCGAGCCCTTCAACCGCAAGGAGAGCCTTATCTTCCTTACCAGTGACCCACTTGAGGCTTTGACCTTCATCGGACTCGACCCGTGCCGCTTCCAGGACGGATATGCAGAAGAGGACGAGATGTTCAAGGAAATCACCCGCGGCAAATTCTTCAATCGTGCTATTTTTGAGGACCGAATAAAAAAATCCAACGATCGACAGCGGATGCGAAAACGGGACATGTATCGTCGTTTCATAGAAGAGTGGCTGCCAGTCCACCCAAAAGCAGGGAATAGCCAGGGGGCATGGACCCGGCAACAAGTTATCGACGCAGCTCTCTTCCATTTCAACAAGAGGAATGACTACGACGAGAAGATAACCGAATACACTGTCTGGAGGCGCGAAGTCCACCTTTGGGAGCAGATTGGACAACGCATCCCAGTTGAGGGTAACAGTAACTCAAAGCGGACGGCTATTCGAGGTTTGAAGTATTGGGTCGAGTTCAAGGACGGACAACCAAAATTCAGGGACACGCCTTTAGTCGTCGATAGCGGACGCTCTGCTTGGGCAGCTGCATTCTGTCAGAACGATAGCCTGTTCAACCCGGACAACACCTTGAAGAAGGATGCGGGCGACGTGGCATTGAGATGGGCTGAGAAAAACTGGATGAAGGCAAAGGAACTCGAGAAAAAGCGTGTTGCTGCGAACAAAGGCCGTTCGACATCTTGAGTAGTGGTGCTCATCCCCTGTCCATTATACAGAACATGGACGGGCGACGCTAGGTGAACTTTCTTGGTGAATATTCAATTTATTGGAATGATTAATAGGAATTTTGTTTATTGAATGCCTTGAGGCATCTAGCATATTTCTAGTTGTTGGGGTTGTTTACTTCCTATATGGGAGAAGCTGTGTGTGATTGGTCTTACAGTTGCTCTTTCCTTAAGCAGTAGTACGACGCCCGATATTCCATGAAATGATACATTCGATTTCATCGTAATGCATCAGTACAATAATCCTCTTCGACCTGCAATTGTGACTCTCTGCGATATTGTAATGCATATGACGGATGACGCCGGATTTCACCGGCTTTCCAAGATTTGCAAACTCTGCAGTATGCATTATCGGGCATGTAAACCAGATTTTGCTATCTTTCTCTCCAGTCGCGAATTTTGGAGGGGTAATATGGTAGTTTTGAGGGGGTAATCAGAATCGCAGAAGTGGATCGTCTAGTCAGGGCTGGAATGGTGTCCGGCCCGATGGTCGTGATTGGGGGATGTGATAGGTACAGTAGTCCGCCGCGGGGACTTCTTCTCTTTAAATTTCTAGACCCCAAAGAAAATTTAGAATGGCTGCTTTGTTAAGTATAAGAGCCTGCGCCGTCTTTATTATTTTTCTCATCACGCTTTTAATATATTTTGTGTACTTTGGTGATACCTAGGTAGACCAATTACATAGTCCCTTTTATCAACTACTTTTCTTCTATCTCGCTCCGTGCTTGCCCGACTCAATCACCACGTTCGGCAACCACGACAATCGCCCGATTTTCTTAACCACCACCTGCACCTTCCTTCTTCTTTCCTCCCCACCTTCCTAGGTTAGATGCCTGGCCGGCTAGTGGGGGACATGGACGGCTTCCCAGAAGTTCAGTTGCCAGAATCTCGTGTTCTCATCATCATCACAGGTATGCACTCAACATCCTTCGTCTACTATCTGTTCTCCGTCACCAACATACTCATGCTTCAACAGGCGGAACAATATGCATGCGGCGCTCTGAGGACGGTCTGGTCCCAGTATGTACCTACAAACGGCTCCTTCCCAACTGGACCACGATGACGTCTTTCTAATATCGACGCCAACAGGCAAAAGGCTTTCTCAAAGCTGGACTGGCACCAAGACCTTCATTCAATGATGGATCTTACCCTGAACCTCTTGAAATCGTAACAGATGACAAGGGCACTCGCAAGGCAGTGCAGAGCTTGCGAACTCCGATCAGCACCTATGACCGTCGAGTGAGGTACTCTGTGCTCGAATTCGATGAACTGCTAGACAGTAGCTCAATTGACGCGGCAGGGTGGGACCACATCGCAAGAACTGTTTATAATAACTACCAGCTCTTCGATGGCTTTGTCATCCTTCATGGAACGGATTCTCTAGCCTACACATGCTCTGCGTTGAGCTTCATGCTCCAAAATTTGGGCAAGCCGGTCGTCCTCACTGGTTCCCAAGCCCCTATGATGGAATTGCAGAACGATGCCCAAGACAATCTGCTCGGATCCCTCATCATCGCTGGTCACTTTATGATTCCAGAAGTCTGCCTGTTCTTCAACTTCAAGCTCTTCCGTGGCAACCGCACTACCAAGATTTCGGCAGAAGAATTCGACGCATTCGACAGTCCGAACATGGCTCCTCTCGCGACAATATCCTCGCTGCGAACGAATGTCAATTGGAATCTCGTCTACCGACCCACCATAGTCAATCCGTTGAGTCTACGGACAAAATTGGATACGACTCACGTGGCCTGTATCCGAGTCTTCCCGGGCATGAAGCCTGAAATGATGGACGCCGTTCTGCGGCTGGAGGGCTTGAAAGGCCTCGTTCTGGAAACATTTGGAGCTGGAAACACACCGGGAGGCCCCAACTCGGCCATGACAAGAATCCTGGCAGACGCAGTCAAACGAGGAATCGTCATAGTCAATGTGACTCAGTGTCTGAGTGGCAGCGTGAGCCCACTCTATGCCCCAGGAACCTATTTGGGACGGGCAGGAGTGGTTTTTGGCCAGGATCTGACCACCGAGGCGGCTCTGACAAAGCTTGCTTACTTGCTCTCTCTCCCAGATGCAACTCCGGAAGAGGTAGCAAAGCGCATGTCCGTTTCCATCCGAGGCGAGCTGACCGAGACCTCCCGCACGCATTTCCAGCACCCAAAGAGCGGTATCCTCACTCCGGAGCTGTCCAGCTTGACAGCGCTTGGATATGCAGTCCAAAAAGGGGATCTACAAAATGCACGCGATATCATTCGGGGGGAGCCCAGATGGTTACTCAACGATGTAGACTACAACCTGAATACACCCGTGGTAAGTGACTTTGCTTGTTATCTGGAAGTTCCACGTTAGAGATATTTTCTTCCCTCCCCCTCCTTCGGACCAACCGGATCTCTGCGAAATATACCGGCGTTCCTTGAGACAGTGAGCCCGATGCAGTCGAAGAACGGCTATTTTCATTCTGGCGTCCGGTATCGGGAGCGTATTACCGGTCAGTTGGCACAAGCGGTTCGTGTGAGACGGTGCGACAGCATTATCTCTGATAAAGAAGGAGTCGAAGCCGGCGGCCAAAACAAAACGAAACCAAAGAGAAGACAGAGAGCAACCCTGGCGCGACAGGCAACATGCTGACTCTTATCTATTGGCACACCGACTCCCATGTCTCAGGAACCGGATCAACCTTTCTCCAGATGATGCAAGCTTGCGTTTGCTGCAGCTTGCTTACTTGGGCATGCATCCGCATCTGACACCTGCCTAGACACATACATTATGCTGACATGTTGGATCTTTACAGCACCTCGCGGCAACCGGACCGAATCTCGACATTTTGCGCTCCTTTCTCTCCCAAGGCGCGTCCGTCCATCTTCGCAATCGCAGCGGACACACACCCCTCTTCTTGGCAGCAGCTGCGGGGTTGAAGGATCATGTCGAAGTGTTGAGGGATGCCGGCGCGCATTTACATTCGGATGAGATGGCTGCGGCGAAGCTGCACGCTGAGACGGATGGCGATGCGAAGATATGGGAGCTCGCTGGTTCTCGCGAAACGGGATGATGAACAGAGCTAGCGGTGAATCCAAACTGTCCCGACTGCGTGGACGACTACGGCTACGATGACGGCTAATTGTGCTTCGGGATGATGACCATATGCACTGAGGCTGTTGAAGCTTGCAGCT
The DNA here is from genome assembly GCA_010093945.1 of Delitschia confertaspora ATCC 74209. Taxonomy (NCBI): domain Eukaryota; kingdom Fungi; phylum Ascomycota; class Dothideomycetes; order Pleosporales; family Delitschiaceae; genus Delitschia; species Delitschia confertaspora. Next base: position 75,001 of record ML993876.1, read on the forward strand.
GACTATATGTTTTCATATGACACCGGGGAGATTTGCGGACCATCTATGTCATTTCTCAACTTGGCTGATTATTGGACACTTACTGACGCAACTGAAATCCTCCGTTTACAGCCTCCAACATACACAAGCTCTGCTGTACGAGGAAGGAATCCACGTTGCCGACCCGACATCGTTGGCAAAGGGATGATGTTGGAGAGCATCCTCGAAATTGCGGGGAAACCTGGAACCAGTGGGCCTATCCCGTGGCGGCAAACAACCACGACCGAGACAAGTATAAAATGGGTATTGGGCACCTTTACGAAAATATTCCGCTTATGTTGGATTTTTAGTTTCGCCGGTCCTGTAGAATCTGACAATTTGAATGCCGCACAGCACCGCAACACGCCGGATTGACATCCTACTGAGAGCTACACAGCTACACCTAATGTGATCGAATAACTGAAACTACACTTTTCACGATGCAGCCTTTCACAGTTCTCTGACCATCACCACCGCTTGGCGTTAAGTAACCAACCGCTCCAGAAACAAGCTTCTTCTCCAGGGGTTTGAAAATTCTGCTATGAACTCCACTCCAAGCCCTGTATCTCTGGCACGATGCACGGTGGTCCATCGTGGATGCTGCATGATTCCTGCGCAGCATTTCTTTGTGCCACCATGAATCCGCCAGGCTGGCCTTGCATGTGCGCCCGATGCTGTCCCTTTCCGTCCTCCCACTTGTCGACTATCTATGATTGCTGGACAACCCAATGACAGGCACGTTGGCTATCTCGAGCCTTGTCTCTTCGTACATATAGATTGGCAATTCCTGGGGGGGAAGGCAAGCTCACAGACGTCGCAGAAGCGGTGAGACAAAAAAAAGATCTGGTGATTATTGGAGCATGCTACCGCATTTTTCGTACCGGGCTTTCAGATTCCCATGTTCCAATTCGTCGACTCTGGGTTCGCTATTAGGTAATTTCTAGAGCCATTTTTCCAACCCTAACAAAATGCGAACAACTACTCAACCATGACGACTTGTCAAACGGCATTCCGAGCCACGAGGCGTGACACAAATGGAGGGCCGACGTCTTGTTTTTCACCTTTCTCCTGTTTCTCCGGAGCACGAGTGCGAATTCGTCATTTGTGACAGTGTTGACGGGTCGCGGTGGAGGGATGACCTTTCTTTCTCTACGACCCTTTAAACCCGACCCAGGGCCCGACCCACTAACAAAATCCCCCGAGCGATTTCCAACTATATGCTACAGTACCTTTCACTATACTTCTCTGCTTCTAGCTCCTCTCCATTCCTACGTACCGTTCCTGGCCTGGAACTTTTACAGTGGACTTTGTCCTTTGTGTGACCTGGGCACGTGCTACTCTCTAGACTGATCTACCCGATTGCGGCACTCCCGAGTGCCTTAGTCTATATAGCGAAGCGGAGGCCCGCCAAAACACTGCAGCATTATTTTCCAGATTGCGGGGATGCGACTAGCATAAATTCGTCGTATATAAAGATAAAGGCGACCTCCGAGTTACCAGACTGTCCCTCTGGAAGCTACCCGCCGCGAATGCAAGCCTAATTTGGTAGTCTCGGAATCCTCTCCACCGAATTTCAACGGCCGCAGTACTTTTGAAATTTTACTTATCTCACCAGTGTGCAAACGTCGTACACACCGCCATCCGTCAATCCGTCAATCCGTCAATCCATCGATCCATCTCGCAGTTCGGAATCCCGAAACGTTCTTTATCTATCGGTTGCACTATCATCCCGGATATCACCTCTGGTCCCCTTCCTTCACCGCAACTGACCCGGCAATCCGGTTCCGTTAGGGTTTGGGCGGCTTGGTCAGACCTCAGCTCAACTTTGTTTGCTTTCTTCCCGTCGAATCACTGCTCCCCACACGTTCACTGCTTCGGCAACTAAGCGGCATCGTCGGCAAACCAACTTAATATATCGCTGCCTTCTCTTACCGACCCTACAATTCGTCCTTCCACGTTCTGGCGCCTTCTCTCCGGTCATCTTGGCAATTTGGTTGATCGCCTGCTCGAGTATCCCGCATTTTTCTCCTCCACAGACATCCGGATTCAGCGAAACGAGCCCGGAGCAAACCCGCAAAAAGGTGTGCTTATGTTAGTCGAAAACTCTTCCATGGCCATATCACCCCGGATGCAGAAGACGGTGGTGACCATCAACAGCAATGGCCGGCAGTCGGCAAGTTTCATCCGCGTTGCGTCGGCCATAGGATGGCACGTACGTGCCCAGATGAAAGATATTAAAGGAATTGTCGCGGAAGAAATCGCCGGTCTCCCGAATGTCACCGTCTTCGTAGGCCGCCTTGAAGACCCAAAGTTCCTGGATGATTTGTTCAGAGGTGCTCAGATTGCGTTTATCAACACCACTCATTGGGGAGATGAGGTCTTCATTGGTCGATCATTAGCCGATGCGGCCAAGAGGGCTGGAATCCAGCACTACATTTACAGCTCCATGCCGGACCACTCAGTCTACAACAAGGACTGGAGACCATTGCCTCTTTGGGCGCAAAAATTCACCATCGAGAACTATATTCGCCAAATCGGACTTCCGGCAACGTTTGTTTATTGCGGAATCTATCACAACAATTTCACGTCGCTGGATTTCCCTCTATTCCGGATGGAGCTGCAGCCTGATAAGAGCTTCGTGTGGCAGGCGCCGTTCCATCCGGATATCCCTCTGCCGTGGCTGGACTCGGAACATGATATTGGTGTTTCTGTTCTGCAAATCTTCAAAGAGGGCCCCAGGAAATGGGCTGGAAAACGGTAAGCGTAGTTCCCTTTCATCTTTCCTTGTGATAGTTCTGCACTCTTTACAGGTTCATTAAGACCTCAAAATACCATCATGAGCTAGTTGGGCGTGCTTTTGGGCACCTCTCAGCAGCAGAGCATCTCTCACCCAATGCTAATTATGCATTAGTATTCCTCTGGCATTCTCCCACCTAACCCCAAAACAAGTCTGCAAATCGTTTGCACTTGGCCTCGGTCGTCCAGTTTCCTATCGCCGCGGCCCCATCGAGATTCATTGTCCCACTCCGGCCGGCTACAGGGAGCACCTTGAAGCCCTCGAGGACGTGCTGGGTAAAAAATCTGCTCCGTACTTTGGCCCTGATCTCGAGAAGCACTGCACGAAGACCGCCCTGGAACTGTGGGAGGGGTACCGGGGGATCGAGGAGTATGCGAGAGAGGTGTTTCCAGTCGAAGAGCAGGCGAATGGACTGACGTGGATGCTGGAAGTTGAAACGCCGAGGAAGGAGATTGACGTTGATTGGCAGACTAGTTGTTAACCGCTTATAGTATTGCTGGATTGACACGGGGGCGGGTACGGGGGATGTCAAGAGAGGTTTCCAGCTGTCTAAGCTTGAGCTTATTTGTGGGTATGGATCAAATGAATCCGGAATGGCGCGCTCTGATCGGACTCGCGACTATCGCCAACAACGCAAGCATAATATGAGGACATATTTGTCTGGTTTTTACGGTTCTCCTTTTTGCGTCCGAGCATGGTGTGGGTGTTTGGGACCATATATGAATGGCGCCACTGGGACGAAACGGAGCATGGGCGGTGCATGGGTGGAAGGCAATCTACATTCTGATTGTCAAAAAGTGCTTATAAAAGTATATTCTAAGTCGAGAAGTTTAGCTCTCGTCCGGCCTTATAAGGGTCTGTCTCCTTTGCAGACAACAGTTACAAAAAGTAAAATCAAAATAATCAAACCAGAACCATACTATTATTCTGTCATTTCTTCCATATGGGCAATGAGTAACCAGAACTATCATTCAAAATCTGAACAAGTCCTACACCTTTTGTGTTCCGCAAACCTTCCCTTGTTATCTGAAAGTAAGTCGCTTAGTCATCCACATTCCCAGTCTTGGCATACTCGAATTTCCCGTCCAAGCTCAACCTCTTCCGGGAATCTTCAACCTCACACACTCCCCATCCATATCCAATGGCAACAATACACGCCCCGATGCGGCCACTGGCCCGCCTGAAACCAATCTTCAGAGCCGCCCGCGCATTCAGACAAAGCCAGGAGCAACGGAGGTTCATAAGCGCGGAACAACTGCTGGAGTTCACCAGTGGGAAAGAAGAGAAGCCGGCGCCATTTACGAAACCTTGGCGTATGTTTGGGTTTATTCGATTATTTTGAGGATAAGGGGTGTCTTGGGTGTTGAAGAAAGAGGAAGGAGGGAGGCGGGAGTTGCTGGCTACGGCTATGGCGATACCGTCTTCCTCAAGCCTCTCAAACAACCATCCCCAAACCCTAATATAAACGCACAGGAACGACGACTGCTAACGCTTCCTCGCCAGGATCAACAACCCACAGCGCCTCCCTAAAAGTTCACCCCCCACCCCCCTCCGCCTTAAAGAAGTGTCCCGACCCAATTTCTCACCTAACCCAAACTCAACTCACCACCCTCGACCCCACATCCGCCCGAACTCGCCTCTTCCAAAAGACCAACCCTGAATGCGCCAAAGTCGGCGACGTGCTCCTTGTACGCCAGCGCACCGGCGACCCCTTCGCCGGCGTCTGCATCAACATCCGGCGGCGCGGCATTGACACAGCCATCCTTCTCCGCGGCCAGCTCACGCGCGTGGGCGTCGAGATGTGGTTTAAAGTGTACAGTCCGATGGTTGAGGCTATTGAGGTGGTGGAACGCGCGAAGAAGAGGGCCAGGAGGGCAAGGTTGACGTATATGCGGACGGCGAAGCATGATCGCGGAAGTGTGGAAGGTGTGGTCAGAGTTTATTTGAGACAGAAGGCTGCATTGGGGAGTGCAAGTGGGGTTAGGAAGACCAACCCGGCTAAAGAAGGAGAAGCGAAGGGTGAAATCTTCTTTCAGCCAAAGAGCAAGAAGGGGGGGAAGAAGAAGAATAGGTAGATCTAGGGGCAGATATCGTTGAGAGGGGATTTACGAGAGCACGGTGAGAATAAGGGAAGACGGGGTGGTGGTTGATACTGTATATCATATGTGGACTGTATGCTCGAGGAAGAGATTTTGCATTGTAGGATACTTGGAGACAAGAGCTCGGCTTCTGAATAAACAAACTTTTTTTAATTTATGGACTGACTGTTTCTTTAACTTATCCTCGTTCTCTTCTAGTTGTCCGAAATTTAATTGCCCCTGTCTCTCTAAGTTATAGCGCGGGCGATCAGTGTTATCTAAGGGCGCGCATATATTGAGATTTTAGCATTCTAATAACCTTGCGTAGGGATATCATATATGTTGGGGCTTTGACGGGTTTATGAATCGCTGCGCTGCTTGGTGGCGGACTCCGATGCGAAATCACCGTAGGAATAATTAAAGCAAGAGGGAAGGGGGTGGATTGGTGACGGTAAGCTATTAGGGGGATGACAGCTTGATAGGCCGTACAGAATAGATGTGATGCGACTCGATTCTCCCTAGAGGGTAAAAGAATTTAGGTGATACAGGTCGAAGGCTGGGATAAGAATAATAGGAGAAAAGGGGAGGCCTCGAGGTGTTCGAGCGAGAAAAAGGGGGCGGTAGATAGGTACGGAGGAGCAAGGCTAGGGATTTGCGCTATGCGCCCTCTATCTCCACGTAATTATTAGCTGTTTCTTTCGATATATTTTCTTTTTAAAGATACGTACCTTTTCCGGTTACCGCTGCTTCCTGCTTCTCTTATTCGTTTTTGTCTTCAATTTCTGTTTCTGTCGTATTCTCCACTTCTCCTTCCCTCCTACTACCCCGTTGAACTGGCAAATAATCCTAGCCTTTATCTCATTCGCCTTCTGCCTACCTATAACTGTCCCAGGTCTCTTATCTTGTCCTAGGCTCTATCTCGTAAACCCCTCATCCTGTTCCGCTTCCGGCAGGTATTCAAGTTCAAGAGCCGGTGGCCGGAGCAGCAAGACGTGAAAAATAAGGTGGTGACTCTTCATGCTTTCGGGTTACACGGAATGATAAGTGTAGAGGAGGTCATTGCGATAATGCAGTAGGGTCTTGCGTTCTTCCCGTCCAGCTTCTTGGACAGGCGCTTGGTTCGGGATATTGCGGATATCCAGCTATCCTATCACCAAACTGATAAGAAGGAAAAGGAATTTGAGTGCCGTGTCGGTTGACGTACTGCTGGGGAAGGGCTTAGGCCCCAGTCATCTCTTCGCGGATAACCTCAGTTATATCGCATTTCTTATCGACCATCCGGTTAAGCTCTAGAGCTTGAGCAGCTTAATACGGAAGTCTTCGGGCATTTTTGGGCAATTTCAAAGCAAGTTAGAGTGCTTTTGCCAGAGCAGTCTATCACCGGAACACTCCAGTCATTTCAGAACCCATGTTATTGGCTTCTTGTAGCTTTTGGGCAACCTTTTGTACCTATATCTTGTGCTCCTCTAGGGTCTCTCTGTAGATGATGATAACGTCTCCCAAATAAACGGAGCCGAACCTGTCAAGGTGTTCTTCCAAAGATTCATTAATATAGGATTGCGATGTTGTGGTGGATTGAATAGTCCAAATGCCATGACCACATATTCGAATAGTTCCTCTCCGTGTGATGAAATCTATGAGATACTCTTGTCCGTATTTGAGGCGGACCCTATTCAACACTGCGATGACGTTGAGCTTTATGAAGCGTGCCTATTTACTAATACGAGCCATAGACTTTCTGATGCTCGGGGGTGCGTTCCGGTTCTTTGAGGGTAAGTGCGTTGAGTGGACGGTAGTCAATGCAAACACGTAGTCCTCCATCCGGCTTTTTGGCTACTAAAACAGGAGATGCGAGGTGTGAATATGGTCTTCCCAGTATTGCCTTTAAGTAACATACCATCTATGTATGTGTTGACGACGGTGGCTTCGTCTCGTGAGAGCCCGTAAAGACGTTATGCAGGGGTTTTTCCTTGGTCAAGTATAGCTTCGTGGCCTACTCCCTCCCTATGAGGAGAAGGTGTATCCACATTTTTGGGGTCAAATATCTGCGGTTTTTGCTTGAGCTAGTCCGGTATGCGGTGCAGGATTCGTCCCTTAGTGAGTTCCCTTCGTATATGCTTCTCGGGGAGCTTTTCTAAATCTTCTTGTGTGAATGTAGCGAGTTCAGTGGCAGTAATTCTGGCGAACGTCACTGTAAAACCTTCATCAGTGGTAAGGTGCCCTGTCGTTGAGTGGTGTAATCAGCATGTGGAAGTGCCCCGGTACATTCAGACCAGTTCATATTGATCATTCTCAGCAAGTGCAACTGCTACTGCATCCAATATCTGTCGTATGCCAGATTCCATAAAGTCTGGATCAATTTCTACCTTGGTATATTTCACTTTTATGTTTGCCGCTCCAGTTCTGCATGCTTTTCCATTGGGGGGGGGGGGGGAGTTGCAGAGACAGTGACCCGCAATCGGACGTTATACTGTCAAGAGTCCAGCCAGTAGATAGATTGTGGCCTGACAGCCAGGATATTTCAAGGATAATACTATACCCTCCTTGCAATCCTATTACAAAGAAATATATCTCGGTCGTGGTGTTATTGAAGGCAGGGTTTCGGATACGTTCAATCATGTAGTTCATCATGGACTGCTCGGTGGGGTAAAGTGCGGTGCTGCTGAGGCATTTATTGCGTACTATGAACAAAAAGTGTAAAATGAGGATGTAACGAAGAGATTCGATTTGGCAGAGTAAAAGTATGGTGTCAATCCTAGCTTACGTAGGCGGTCACGGGTCCGTGCTCTTCCGCCACGTGACACCATGCGTGCATATGGGTCACGATCCATAATAGACCACAAATGAAGCAAAGGACGACGCGCTGGCTCTAATGGGCCCTGTATAGAAGTTATCGTCAAAGTACTCGCGAAGCATCTTTAACCCGTCTGGACATTCTATACCGAGGACAAAACTCAGCTTGTTTCCCTTCTTCCGGTTGAATATTGTAGTCATAGGGGCATTGTTGAGGGAGTTTATCAGCTTCCTTATGAGAGAACACGTGCAGGAAGCCCTTGTAGTTTTCGTTTACCTTGGTAGTAGGATCGGGGTAAGGGCCTTCTCGATATCAGCAATGGAGACAGCGAAGATCTCGTGGTCAGGTTTCCGTGCAAGCCGAACTAGAAGAGCGGTACCAATGCAGTAAATTTTCATCACGGGTGTTGACTCCCGTTTTCTGTCCAGGTTCCGGTTCTACGTGGCAAAGAGTATTCTTCTTCTGATGATTCAAATTGCGCTTTCAGGTGAGGTTGAATCCTCTGGTACTCCATCTTGTGTAGAAGATTATCGTGTGGGTATCAAGTAATGAGTTTCAGTTTTGGTGTGCGTTAGCCAGAGCTCATACTTGGTGATAATGACTGGGCGTCCAAAGCCTCACTGTAATCCACAATACTGAGTCCGAGTGGGCGTTGTGCGCAGGTATCTACCCCGGTATCGGGGCGCATTGAACAACAGCTGTTCATAATCGTACTAAAGCCAACCTGGTTCGTGTCGTCTAGGGTTGTAGATTAGGATGAAGTCGGCTGGCAAGAGATAAAATTGGCATAGTCGTTAAGCCAGACGGAATTTTCAGGCCCATCACAGTTCTGCGGAGGTCGACGGAGAGCGAGCGGTGAAGGTGATTGATTTGGGCAGACTCTTTTAAATCGATGTCTGCCGGAAGGTGTCGAACTCGGCGAAATGAGAAATGAAATTCTTTTTACTTGCTTCAGATTTTCAAGTTTACTCCAGGCAGAGAGTTCCTTGTTTGATTCACCATAGGTCGCTCCAAAGAACGCGAGCAGCTGGTTAACAGTAGTTATATAATACTCCATAAGAAGGCCTACAAGCGAGCCGGGGTCGCATTCAAGACGAGAGTGAGCGTTAACTAACTTCGCCCGCTCGCTGGCGTATCAATCAGCGTTTCCTTCAAGCTTGTACAACAGTTTCCGCTTGAAGGCAAGTCCTTTCATTTGCCGTTGAACAGGGGCGGACCGGTAAGCCGCTGTCTCTGACAGGATGGCAGTCTCGGCTCTCACAGCAATGGTTGTCGCTGTATCTTCAGCAGGTGTGGATACGCTTTCGTGAGCCGACTGGTCGGCTATGTCAATCCGTTTCCCGAATTCCTGACGCAGTCCATTCATTTCTTGTCGGTGCCGGTCTTCTTGATTGGCGAGTGAATTGTGAGGTGACCAGCCTGGCGCATTGATTTAATTATCAGATTGATAGGATTTTGACGTAACGTAGTTTTCACGGAAAGCTACGTGGAAGGCTTGAGAGCTAAGGAAAGAGCTCAAATCGGATTTCTATGTACAATACCTTGTGGTAAGAGTTAAGAAATTGGAGGAAGCGAAAAAATAAGACGGATTCGTGAATTGAAAGTTTTGCAAGGAGACCTAACCCCTACATCTCTGTCAATTATGGGGCTCGTGTACACAGTGTATAAGCTCCATGACATTGTGTACAAAGTATGTGAGTCCCCTGACCTGCTCTAGTTAGCTATTATTGCTTGTAAAAAGGGAAGTCGAGCGACAAAACATAATCCAATTAAGTCTGGTCAATTCGTGTACAGTGTTTAGTGTTGTTTAGAGGAGGACTGTTTAGGATCAGGAGGGAATATTGGGGTGGTTATAAGTAGGAGTCTGACTAAGGGCAGTACAAGGGCGGTTGAAAAATATATGGCTGAAGAGGATCAGAGAATGGTGCATAGTACGTTTGAGATATGATGGGCTGAACCTATGTCGAGTCCTCTGATAGAGCTTTCGGGTCCTGGTCAGGTGACTATTTTGAGTTATCTTCAGCACGTCATCTCCTCGGTGCTGAGCTCCATAGCCATCCCTCATAACGATTTTTTTTACAGACTTCATTAAATAAAATTCTAATATAACCTATTATTCCTTGCAACATATGAGGATTGCACACCATGGTAGAACTGCACGTGATAAGGACGCCATCCTTGTGATGGGCTAAGTCCGGTTCTCTAGCCTTAGGTGAAACCTTCGATGAAGGATATTATACTGGCATGACTTGCGTCTCTGGAGGGTTGCCGCACATACATAGAAACTTCCACCTCATAGCTCTTATATACTCCTAATTGCCCTCGCTATAGCTTAGAGACAAAAGGACAGCGTTTAGTAGCCGGCTAATTAATATATACTATAGAAAGAATGTTTCACGAATAGCTGCATCAACTGGTGATGGCCGATTAGGACAAGTGAGTTGGTTAGACGCTGTTCCCTTTTTATCAGTTGTTACCCAGCTCTGCACTGACTTCAGCAGTTATGCTCCTAATTTTATGTAGAATAGCGCATCAATAATAGCGATGGTCGTCTCTACGTGCCGGTCTACCTCATCTCCTATTCCTTTCCTGAGTTGTTTGAAAATAGGTAGAGGCCTGTGTTGTCGGATGCTGGCGCTTCTGTAACGATGGAGGCGCAAGATATTTTTCGAGGCGGACTTTTTGGTTGTCCATGAGCAGTCCGTTCTCTTAGCTTTGTATTAGTATTGAGTTGCATGGAGTGGCCGCCTTTCTGGACAGTTGCCTTCTTTTATCTCTATGGGCATTCTTTTTTTCCATACGGTGTAAAACCTCTGTTTCGTGGAGGCTGTAAGGAGTAAATAGATCACATGTGTTTGTCCATCAAGGTAAAATGCATCTTATCTCTAAAGGGATAACTGGTGCCAGGGAGTGAAACAATTCGTGAGCGCTTCAAGAATTCAGTACATATTATATCTATGTGCAAGACCATCAGATTGCTCAAATCTTAGCATATATAGGCTCCTAGATACTACAAATTACCCTTCACTATAGATGATAGACAGAAGGTCGAGGTTTCCTAGCTGAAGGTAGATACGGCTGGAGGGAAGAGTGTCTCAGAATTGCTGCACCTCCTAGTGGTCTTACCTTCAGCTCATCACGCACCGCCTGTCGAGAGTGAAAAAAGGCGCTTTGATCAAACTGTATACTTTTTTTTCACTCTACCTATGAAACGTTAATCAACTTAAGTTCGCGTCTCTATACTCAATCCCCCTTATTTACCCCGAGAAGTCCACCTTCCACCCCCGTCCCACCCCCACCTTAGGATCCCTAACAACTGCCCAATTCGCCTTACCCTTCTCTCCCTCATGATACTCAAAGGCTGCCTTCCTCCTTCTCGCACTCTCCTTACTTCCCTCCTCACTAACTGTAACCTCGGTCTTCCCCTTCCAAATCTCTAGTGCGCCAACAACAATAACCTTCTCAACCCGAACGTTCTTCATGAGCTTCAAGTAAGCATCTGTTTTCGGCCCCTTGGTGCCGATGTTGATGGAGGTAAGGCTGTTAGTGGCTTTGTCAAAGGAGAAGCGCCGGTGGATGTAGGCGCCGGATTGGTAGTCGAATGTTTCGCCGTCGTCAAGGTACAGTGAGCCCTCCGCATTCCCGTCTTTACCCAGAACCACAACCAAAGTAAATGGATCAAACTTCATCAACCCGCTACTCCTCCTCGGTCTATCCCGTCTTGGGATGATATGCCCGCCCTGCATGAGCAATGGGATCTTTTCGAGCGGGGCGGGAACAGTGTGATGGCCGGCCCCTTGGTAAATGGTGTAGTCGAAATAGTCGAAGTAGGGCTGGTCGTCGGCGATATAGATGGACACGCTGTCCGTGCCTTCCTTAGTGACAGGCTTGGCCAGGAGACCGGTGCTGCCGATATATAATTGATCGTCCACTGAAAAACCTCTCTCATCGTCGGGATGGACGTAGTAATTCGGCCGGATGATCGGCGCGCCGGTGGTGTGCGCTTCGTGGAACGCAGTATACCAGACTGGAAGAAGCTGATACCTCAGCCGTAGAGCCTGGGTAATGATTTCAGTGTACGGCGAGCCGGCCAGATAGGGCTCACGGCGGCGGGTGTCGATGTGCGCGTGGCCGCGGAAGAAGGGGTAGTAGATGCCGGCTTGGTACCAGCGGGTGAGGAGCTCTTTGCTTGGGTTGCCGAAGAAGCCTCCCACATCAGCACCTGCAAAGGGGAAGCCGGAGATACCTTGGTTGAGGACCATGGGGATGGAGGCTTCGAGATGGGACCATTCGGCGAGATTGTCACCGGTCCACATGGCAGCGCTACGTTGGCTTCCGGAATAGAACGAGCGGGTAAGAACAAATGGCCGGCGAACTTCTCCCTTTTTGCGTTCAAGAATAGCATTATATGTGGCATTATGGAAGGTCATGCCGTTGAGGTTATGGACATCACGATGCTCCCAGTTTCCATGGTGAAGGTTGTCCTTAGGCATCGTAGTCTCTGGCCCGTTGAAGACGGAAGGCTCATTCATGTCGTTCCAGATGAAAGTGTTTGGAGCACTACCCTTGAACTTATCGTACTTGAACAGAGTCTTCCACCAAGCAGAAGCAGCCGGGTTGAAGCAGTCGACCCAGTACGAAGAACCAGGCCAGCACCAACCTTCATAGTCGTTGCCATCTTTGTTCTTGACGGCTAAGCTCTTACTCTTCATGTCATCGATCACATTATAGTTATCTGTGTTCTTGATATGAGGATCGATGATGGCCACGAGTTTCCGCTCCCGCTTGTCCAGCTGTTTCTGCATCTTAATCGGATTGACGAATGTCAAGGGATCCCATGTAAAGTACTTCTTCTCTTGAGTGTACTCAATATCAAGCCAGATGACATCATACGGGATATTGTGCTTGTCGAATTTGCGGTCCACATCCATGACATCCTCGTCACTGACATAGTTCCAGCGGCACTGATGGTAAGCAATGGCGAAGGACTGCGGCATAGCGGTAAATCCAGTCAGCTCCCCGTAAGACTGGATGACGTCCTGAGGAGTAGGGCCAAGGAAGACGAAAACGTCTAAAAGTCCGCTTTCCGAGATCCAGTGGGTTTGGGTATCGGTGTGTGACTTGATGCCGAGACTCAGGGGGTTGGGAGAAGACTTGGCCTTGACAACATCGACCCAGGTTTCAGCAGCGTTCATCCAGAAGACTCCGACGGTGGAACCCTTGCGGTGGGCCTGCATGAAAGGAATGGCTCCATAGAGGGTCATGGGGCTGTTGAGCTCATATTCGAAAACATCGGAGTTGTACAGACGATATGGGTCGCTGTACTTTCCATCTCCACCCCTGAAAATGTTAGCGAAATAGATATGAACTGAAATATGTCTCTTACCGAGTCTCCTTCAGTGACAGTCCGGTAGCATGTTCAGGAATGCCGAAAACGTGCTCGTAGCCAGGAAACGAGATATCCAAAGCCACAGCCTCGGGACCACGTGGTTTAGAATCGGTGTTGCCGCCAAACGACTCCTCCCACCATGTGCCCTCATCCTCGCCCTTCTCTTCTGAGTTCTCCTCCTTCTTCTCAGCTTCTCCTTCCTTATTTTCTTCTTCACCTTCTTTCTTCTCTTCAGCCGGCTTCTCCACCTTAGGTCGCCAGTGCTCCATATTCAGCAATCCCCTGTCATTGAATTTCACGTGGGTCTCCCCGTTTCTCTTAAATTCAATGCCAAAAGGATGGTGCCGGATAACAGCTTCTTGTTTCCCTTCTTTGCCGTAGAACACCCTGGTATACCCATCCTCTTCCTGATTACTCAACGCTGCGCCCTTGTTCAGCTCCAATCCACCCACAAGTGCCCAGTTTCCAGCCTCATTGTACCGTTCCTTTCTGGCCTTGCTATCGTGTCTCAAGACAATATCTCCCTTCTGCCTCTTCTCCTCGTCCACGGTAACTCTTGCGGAACCAGATTCGAGGAAGGACACTGTAAGCGGTAGCCGGACCGGTTCAGCGTCCTTAGCAATGGATTTGAGGATTATACCAGTCAATTGGCCATCTTTCAAGGAGAGAGACTGAGGGTCGAGAGTGTAGGGAGATGTCCAAGATGTAGATGTTGCCGCGGCATTGTCAGCGTAGGCGCGGTTGCGTTTACAGAAGCCGGATTGATCGCACGTTTTGAAGTTTTCATGCTTTACCATAACTATGAATATAATCAGAATCTTCTGAGCTTGATAATAACACGAAAAAGGAAGGACTCAAAAAGTACTATATACGTACGGGATGGGCTAAACAAGCAGCATAAAGCTGATATCAGTAGGAAAAGGCCCGTCCAGCTGCGGGACGCGGCTCGGGAGGAATACATCAGATCGTATGCATCCGCCGGAGAGGGATCAAACGATTAGAAAGCAAATAAGAGAACGTTGTGGATAATTTAATTTGATCAAACTCCAGAATGGACAGGTTGCACGTCGTCACTGACGATATCCTGCCCTCAATCCTCTTACCCCAACATTATTCGGAGCAGCATGTTTGCCTTGTTTGTATCTGCCGCACAACTTTGCATAAACCTTCCCGATTGGCTGTTCTGTATAAAGTTATGCTACTGCCCCGCCTCGGCCACAGACCACCAAACCCCACCAAGACAACACCAAGCAATATTTTCCCGACCCCTCGATGACTGACAACTCTTCTTCCTCACAATATCCCTCCGGCATCCCCGATCCACCAATCTTCAAAAAACTCGGTCATAAAGACAGAGGTTATTTACGCAAGAACATCGAAGCACACGCAGCTAAAGATCGTGAATTCGTCACCATGTCTACTGAGCAGACGTATGTTCATTCTTCGACACAGTGTGGGGTAGATGGAACTGACTGTGAATAGCTTCATTGCTATCAAGCCTGATGGCGTTCAGGTATGTCTTACCCAATGCTCTCATCAAGCAATTTCTTCTGAGCAAGACGTTGTTACATAATTGATACTGACTACCCCTCCCAGCGCGGCCTGATCGGTCCTATCATCTCTCGTTTCGAGAACCGTGGCTTCAAGCTCGCTGCCATCAAGCTTATGACTCCCTCCAAGGAGCACCTCGAGAAGCACTACGCCGATCTCTCTGACAAGCCCTTCTTCCCCGGACTCATCGCCTGTACGTCTTCATGAATCCTCCATCACCTCTATGGGCCCTTCCATCACCTCCCATGAACCCCTCCATCACCTTTCCAGGAACCCCTTCATAACCCCTCCCTCAGTCCATCCCTCCAAACATACGAATACACTAACAACTGTTATAGATATGGGCTCTGGCCCTGTCTGCGCCATGGTCTGGGAAGGCCGTGACGCCGTCAAGACCGGCCGCTCCATTCTCGGCGCCACCAACCCCCTCGCCTCCGCCCCCGGCACCATCCGTGGCGACTTCGCCCTTGATGTTGGCCGCAACGTGTGCCACGGCTCCGATTCCGTTGAGAACGCCAAGAAGGAGATTGCTCTCTGGTTCAAGGAGGGCGAGGTCCAGAGCTGGAAGTCCGCCCAGTTCGACTGGATCTATGAGAAGCCGTAAATGCTCTCACTAGCCTCTGGCACGCATGGATGGGTTTAGATACTAGACTAGGTACATGTGGGCTTTGACGACTAGATGTTAGATCTACGAAAAAAATGAAAATATGACGATTCCTTAAGGGAAGAACGATGTGCCATTTGCTTGGGAGTGATACCGTGACTAGTGAAGCAGCACAAAGTGGGCCGTAGATTAAGAGACATAACATTAGTTCCCTCTCTTCCAGGAGATAAAACTAACCAATTAGGCGGGCAGGTCGATACAGAAGTGTGTCCAAAGAACGACCGGTGTACCATATGTGAGACCCTTCGCCTCCGATCAGAGTAATTGACCTTGTGGATATTCAAGAGCTCGAAAATTGTTAATATCCTTCTAATCTTTACCTTCCTCATTCCCTTCTCTAAATAATTCTTCTTATTTCTTTCTATAGTCCCTTACATCAATATACACTGTCCCTATAATCCTCTTATCGCCTCTACCTGAGCACTTATATCTCCCTTCGCTCTTAATACAGTTAAGAACGCTCATAGAGAAGAAATAAAGAACTCTAAAACTTAATTAAGTGGTTCTTTCGTACTAATTCTCTATATCTTCGGTAGAAGACTCCTATCCAACTTAATAAAACAGTGTAGGAAAGAGGACACCGAGCAAGACATACAGATACATCGCATCGCCTCTCCTTTAAAAAAAAACAGAGTTTATCTTGAGACATCTCGAAGTACTCTCCCATATCGCGCTGCCGGAGAGAAAGTAAAGCTGTTCAAAGAAAGCTAGTGTAGTATCTACTTAGAAAGACTCTAACGGCATAACCTTACTACTTCTTCCTCTCTAGGCTTAAAGTTCTAGTTTAACTTCTCTATTGAGAGAAAAGAAAAGATGAGTCTAGAAAAACCATATAGCTACACACCCGTCATTAAATGAGAGAAATAAGCCCAATATCATTTGTAGTGCGTTTCTAGTAACCGCATAGCCGAAACAAACTCACAGGACATACAGGAAAGCAAATCAGGATAAATGCCCATCAACGTCAAAGCTAACAATTATCATTTAGAAATTTAAGCTTAGAAGTAAGACCTATTAGCAGAACGTTATAACAACTGGATATTAAATTATTATTTTGAAGGGCATTCATTATCTGATTATGTAACCTTCTGGCACTTCGCCATACCCACCTTCACTATACTCAGTGAAGAAAAAAAATTGAACGCAGAGAGGTATACCACTATACCACCAGTACACCATTCCATATGCCATAAACGTACATGCATGACCTCGTAACCCACCGTTAACCTCCAATCCATCCATAAACTCCGTATCCAAAATCGACCACCCTCAACCTCCTCTCTCCTCCTCCCTTAACACTCGCCCATCGCTAACCTCATACCACATCCCTAATCATCCCTCCCAAAAACCTCTCTCCCCATCCGCCTCGCCTCTCGATGTCGCACCCACCACTCCACCTCCTCCCCCACCTCCTCCCTCTCAAACCACCCCCTCAACCTTCTCACCTCCCCCCACTCCCCCACATCTCGATCCACAGGCGGTCCTCTAACTTCCTCCCTGCTCTTAATCAACTCATATACACCTGTGCCCTTGGTGCCACATGCACTGGAAAACTCACGGCCAAAGCGCCATACACACCAAGCACTCTCCTCGCCGGACATGAGCATGAATTTGCCGTTTAGCGTACGGACGGCAAAGGAGCGGAGGAGAATGACGTCACCCACAGACGCCTGAGGCAAAGCGTCTGCGTATGGGCGGAAGACTTGCACAGTTGTGGCTTCTGGGAACGTTGAAAAGTCGGTGATGAGCAACGTTGTGACGTAGTGCTTCGGGCCCTTTTCCACCCTTACAGGCTCAGTACTACCGTCCACAACCAGAGCCAGAACATCAGGGTTATTCGACGCGAGGAAGGTTGGCGAAGGAAAGTGCGACGAGAGGTCACGCAAAGGGGTGTAGTAAGATAGCGGTGTCACGAGGCCAACGGAGGGGTCTTCGATTTTGGGTTTCTCTGCCTTTTCGGGAGGTCCGGCGGATTTGGAGAGGGGTGCTGCTGAGAGGGTTTTTGCTGCTGGGGGGTAGGGAGCGCTGGCTTCTTGCAAGTCTTCGGATTCGGATTCGGAGTCGGTACTGGATGTTTCAGAGTCGGTGCTCGTACCTTCATCCTCCGACAACAAGCTGATAACCGTAGCAGGCTTGAATGACGCTGAGATCAACTTCACAGAGGTCTTCTGCGAGACATTGGGGTTCAAGGGGAGACTTTGCTCGCCCATAGTAGCAGAGAATTCTGCTTGGGAGTTGACAGTGCGGACCGGGCTCATCTTGGAAGTGATCAATAGAGATTGGTGTTGAGTTGACACAAGCCGTTCTTCGGATTGACTGAAGGGCGGGAAGCTTGCAGCAGCGTCTAAAGGTAAGGCCGGATCGAGAAGGCCAGTGTGCTCAGGGGAAGCCTGAACCGTAGTACCGTCCAAACCAGATATATCTTGCGGTATCCGAGATGGACTACGCGTAAAGCCGGGGTAGATGTGGCCAGAGGAACATGGGGCGGTGGAAATGGAGTGCTCGGAATGCATGTCCTCACTGCCTTCTTCTGAGTCTTTGACATAGGAGATGTTAGTATTCTGTTTCGGCCTGGAAACACCAAGCTCTTGTGACGGACCGTAGGTAAATTTGATGAATTCGATGGGCTCGTATTGAGACGCGTCTAGCATTTCATCATCCATATTGTCGTTATCCGTAGCAGCAGGCGAGGACGAGCTAGGAACTCCTTTCTTTATAAGCTGCTTCAGTGAGTTGGCAACTGCTTCTTTTTTTACTAACTTTTTGGGCGAGCTAGCGATGACTCCTTGCTGCTCCAGGTGTTTTGGTGAGACGGCAACCGCCTCTTGCTTCACCGCTGGCTTAGGCGAGATGGCAACATTCTCATGCTTTACCGGTCGCTCGGTTGAGCTTGTGACTGCCCGATACTCCCGCTCTTCGTATTGCTCCTCCTCATCGCCTGTGAGTCCATGGTCTCGAACTGTACTATCCTGAAGCTCTGTATTTGGAACTTCTTCTTCCTTGGGGATCTCAGTGAGAGGCCTAGCATCTTTAGCGCTCGGCCATGCAAAGCCGGCATCGATAATGTCTTTATTGAAGGTCATGCCATCCTGAACCTGCCTTTTGACTTTCGTTGTCCCAGGTCGGGGATATGCAGTTGCATTTCGACGTCCTGTGGACCCAGCCTTTCGTTGGTAGGATTCCATCTCGTCAGATCTATCTTCCGATTTCACAAACATATCTGCAGGTGCTCCATTCGAATCTTCGCGTTCGGCGTCTTCATCTCCGTCATCAGATCCTGTTTCGAGTGCTTCATTTTCTAGTGCTTTATCTGTTTCACTCCCTTCCACATCACGAGCTTTATTGAGCCATTGATCTTTTTGTCGGAAATACACAAGGTACCCGGAATCCTCATCGGCCTCGGTATGTTCAGTCTCCGCATCAGATGGATCGCCCTCTTCAAGAGGAGCAACCCCGTTCTCCTCGTCATGGTCTTGCAGTTCATCTGCATGAGAGAAAGTAGCTGACTTGTCCTGTTTAATGGAGCTGCCCGTCTGAGGATCATCTGCAGTGTGCTGGCCGTCCTCTTTAATATCGCTAGAGCCAGATCCAAGATCGATAATTTCTGTGACTCTTTCAGATTCCTGGATGCCAGTAGTATCGGCTGATTGCGCTTCTGGTTTACCATCGCTCATATCGTTGTCGGAATCATTGTCATTTGTATCCTCGGAATCATCTTCCCTTGTGTCATCGGAAGCCTCACCGCTCATATCTTCAGGCTCTTCCTCTGAAGCCGTGTCCCTGACGTCCTTTTCGTAATCAGGACAATTTCTCCACCCGTACCCGTACCTGTCTTCGTCAACATCTTCCCCTTCTTCCTCTTCGGTAGTATCAGACTCATCGTTGGAGATAGGAATGACTTCTTCAACCGCTTTAGGTGGCCCAGAGATTCCCGCAGCAGGCTCTTGATACACCAAGTTTGATTGATGGATGCCGGCTTCTAGTTCTTCGG
The DNA here is from genome assembly GCA_010093945.1 of Delitschia confertaspora ATCC 74209. NCBI lineage: Eukaryota > Fungi > Ascomycota > Dothideomycetes > Pleosporales > Delitschiaceae > Delitschia > Delitschia confertaspora. The sequence continues at coordinate 94,283 of ML993876.1, forward strand.
TCTTTTCATTAGCGACCTCTTCCTCTTCTCCGATACCTGATCCTTGATGCAAATGAGCATCATCTTCTAACGAGAAATTGCCAAGGGAAAATTTAGCCACTTCGTTATTGTTGTGGTCAATGATGTCGGAATCAGGCTCTCCCTGCACCGGTCTTGGTTGATAGAGGTCATCTTCAAACTCCGCGGGTTTTTCTTTCTCGATGTCCTCCTCTTCTTCGATATCTGATCCTTGCTGGAAATGAGCACCATCTATAAATGACAAGCCATCTTGCACAGGTTTAGCAAGCTTTTCTTCTTGATTCTCGAGCGCTTCTCTCGCCGCTTGTGGTTCATCCTCCATCCCCACCATGTCTTGCTGCTCAGGAGAAGCAGACCGAGTCTGCTGGCGGGATACCGAGGCACCATCTAGGCCAAACGTAAATCTTACATCGGTAAATGCGGACTCATGCGTTACGTGCCAAGCAGGGGCTTCAGCCATGCTAATAGAGTTAAAAAAACTGGGCTCCTCGATATTTTCGGCCTCCTCACCGTACTTATGATGTTCGGCGGCCGTTTCGGTATGCTGGGTAGAGGTAACACTGGTGTTCAGCCGATCGAGATAGGACGTCATATTTTGATCACGATCGCCGGGGAATGGTGAAGGTAGTGGTAACGTCGACGAGTCTAAAGGTCTGATTATGGGACTGACTGGTTCTTTGCCAACTGGGGTCAAGGCATCCATACGGGCTGGCGGTTCGAAGTTTGTTTGTAAGGATGGCAGAGTCGGGGGAGCCATGTCAGCTTCTTGTACCTCTTCCTTACTTATAATTGCGGTTTTATCAGCCTTTTCCTCCCGCACATATACATCCCCAGAAGCCCCTTCTTGTATAAAGCTTGAGATTACGGCGTCTGGCTTAACCTCCTCGAAGACTCCTTCAACCAGCTCTTCCACTTCCAGTATATTCTTTATCCCCCTCCGTAATTCTGGGACTCCCACTTCATGATTCGGCGAACTCTCCCTCCTTGACTCTGCAGGGAAAAGATACTCCATATTTTGTTCAAATTCTGCAGAGTGTGACGCCTCATCATCGGCTTCTGCGACCACAGCTTCCTTTGTGCTAGGCTTTTCAACTTCGAATTCTTCAATAAACGGTTCAGTGTCTCCTCCAACGTCTTGGTCTACAGCAACCGGTGGAGATTCGCCAGGTCCGGCATAGAGATCATAGTATTCGGCATCGCGTATAGCGGTATTCATAGTCGAATGAGGACGAGCGTCTTTTTCGCCCATATCCGCAAAAAAAGGGTCTTCATGCATAGCACTATCATTCTCACCAACCTCGGGGTCTTGTGGCAGCTGTGTATCCTCTACCTCAGTGTCCACACATTGGTCTATCGGCAGTGCTGCAACGGAGAAAACGGGAAGTTTCGACGGAGAGACTGGAATCCGCTGCGGGGCTGTCCGACTAGGTGTAGCATCATTAATGAACTCCTCTGAGTCCTGGGACTCAGAGGTTTCCACTCCTTCCTTCTCCGGAGACGGCGCCCTAGCGGAGTATGTCCAAACACCCCAGTCCTTGTATGACTTTCTCCGCCTCTTAGCTTTGTGAGGTCGGTCATCTTCGTTAACTAGAGACGGTCCATCTGACAGTCTTGCTCGCTTGACAAACGCGGGGGAAGACCATTGCCCACTCAAACTCGGACGGAAGGTGGAGGTATTCGAGGGTGTTTGTACGACGACGGAGGGTGTTGAAGTGGCCGAATTAGACTGTGGGACTGGTTCATCGATGTCGAGGTTTGCGACTTCATTTCCATCACGAATTAGCTATGTAACATGTTAGCCTTTGCCATAATTAACGGGAGGTACGGATATCACATACCCTAGCAATCAGTCTGCGCGAGAAAGACAGCTCCCAATCTACACTCTTTCCAGGTGTCCTGATCTCGGATGCTTTTTGCAGAAATATAGCGCCGCGTAACTCAACAATAATCTCATCTCCGATCCCGATTTGTGCCTCTGCGATGGCTTTCGCGCTTGGTCCTGTGAAACGAACTCTAACCTGTCCCTTCTTATAGCGAAGCCGAAAATCTGGCTCAGCAAGGAGAACGGCACACTGCTGAGTCGAAGATGAATACGGCCATAGGAGCGTCACGACGGCTTTGAACTGCTTCGACTCGAGAGAGGGCAGCTCCGGGTGGAGCTCCGCGATTGGTATTAACTCCATTGCGTCGCCGGATTACGCTGTCCGCATTGTTTATAGTCAGTGCATAATTCGAGAGAAGTGGCGCAAGTAGAAAATAATCTACATGCAAAGGAACAAGGGGAGGGCAAAGTGGTAGTAACAATAAGTAAAGTTGTATAGAGGTTCGCGATGCGGCTCTAATCGTTAAGCACAGGCCACATGTCTTGGTATTACGCTCGCACTCCCGTGAACCCAAACCTCGCCTTACCCTTCCTGGATGACCTGGCAACTCTTTTTCCACCTCATCATTTTTCATCTTCCGGCTATCAGGATTGCAGCAACATTTGCTCATAAAAGGCATCGTTGGTATACACGTAAACCGTAGACTGGGCACGGATTCTGGTGATACGAGATGATTATACAATCGAATAGAAGTCGCCTCACTAGGGGCCTTCTCAAGATATCCGATTATACCTTTACATTTATTAACTTAAAAGCAAAATATACGGCTATATCAGAATTAGTACTGTCGTTACAGTGTGTTAAAAACCAAACGTGGGCCCTGTCCCAGCCCAATATCACTATATCAAAATCCCCTTACATAATCCCCCTGAATCTCCTTCTGTACTAAACGACTCTGTCTTGTAATATTGAAGCACCCGTTTCGTTCATCTGGTCTCTGCCGACTTAAGTTGAACTCGTTGGAAATTCAGTTAAGCTCGGCGGAGCTGCGACAAACAGTTCCTTGTTTTCCCTAGCCCAAACTGCTTCATACACGACTCCCGATATCCAAACTCCATCCTTCCGCCTAGGGGTTGTGTGCCAATAAGGTGTTGGCGGACCAATGCTGGGTCTTACCCATCCCCAGTCAACCCAGCCAAAGTCTAACTCGAGCTTCCGGATGCTGATCTTAGCATTCCCCACATAGGCGGGGCCTTTGAATAGCTCAATTTCACCCTTGTTTAAATCCAGGCTGATTACGTGCATGAAGATGCGCAGTCTTTCGGGATCAAATCGGAAAATGGGTGGCTGGTACCTATCCTCGCAGAAAATAAGCGCCAGCGAATCCAGATGGAGTGGGAAGAAAGCACTCAGCTCCTCGTTGTACCGGAAGCCATGCCTGAAAATAGCTTTAGGAGCGTACACAGTGAGGGTGCCCAGCTCCAAGTATGACTTGGGCATACATACTGAGATGCTGCCCAGTTGATCTACCGTCGTTCCATCAGTGATGGTGTATTTCTTGTGCCAATCTCGTTGGACGTCTTCGCAGAACTTTCTCGTCATTTTGAGGGCTCGGTGCTCGAATTCAGCTTTGAGTTGTTTACACGAGAGTCGGAGACCCTTACAGTTGACGCCGCGAGGAGACCCTTGGAAAGGAGGTAAGAGATAACCATAGATCATGAGACGGATTTCCCCTGGAATGGTTTGGAGAGTAAGCTCGGGCAACTCATCATGCTGATAGGTCAGTCCCTCTCTCGCCTTCAGGGAAACATAGAGTTGGGAAACTCTGATTAGACCGGATAAATCTTCTTGAGGTTCTGGCATCGGTAGCGGAGGAGATTGTGGCGAATCCATCCTCAGCCTGAATGGACGAAAGGCCTGTTTATCCGGCATGTTGTTGGTTGTGCTCTGTTGTGTAATTGTTCAGGAGAGTGAAATTCGATAGCACCGATATGTGTGCTCCCTTCGAGTATTGAAGCGGGAAGCTACTGTCCGCTTCAGCTGCGAGTTGCTCAGTTTCGATCTGACACAGTCACGTCGGTTGTTGTGAGATACAGTGTAGGTGTTGACTAGAGGACTGGGTAGTTTTCCAGATAAAGGTGTATAGGACGAATTGGGGTCGGCGTTATTGATTTTTGCTAACACCACGTTGTCGTATGCTATTTTGGAATGAAGGTGTGTGTGCTGCTTTGACAGACGGGGTCGCCTGAGATCACCTGCACCTTCAGTTATAGATCGTTCACTGTCGAATCGAGACAGCAGAGGTCGTAAGTTGCTCCATTTTGCAGACTTCAGCCTTCAGGGATCACTGTTCCAGGGCATTCTTGCCTTAGATATGTTCATGGCAAAGGAAATGCGTCGAAAGTACGTTGTAAGAGAAGTTGTTGACACGGTTACCTTATCCCCAGCACTCCTTAAAAGTTTTTAAGTAACTCCGCACGTGTTTAGGGGGCTTAACTCAATTGATGGTACATATCATAGTCTCTGCACGGTGTTCTAAGTTATGTGTTCCGTACTCCGATATTGATGATGTATGAGGTTCCCCTGCTTCTACCGCTACGCTGATTTGGCGTCATGTCATCTATGCAGGGTGTTCAACGGGCCGTATGACTGCAGTTACGGGACTGATTACGGGTCATGTCGCCCATAATGCAGTCATTGACTTCTGAGGACAGCTGTATCCGTAAGTATCGTAGCTTGAAGCCAAGTTGCGGCCGTAGTTACGGCTATCTGGAGACCTTCGAAGTAAGAGCTTAAGTAGTAGGGACTAAGCCTGTGGTGACCCTACAGGTGCACCTACAATCGGCCGAGCTTTGAGATGAGTGAGCTGCGAGTCCTAGAACTCTCATTGAGCGAGCAGCATTCCAGAAATAAGTCACGTGATCTATAATACACTTGATTATAATGACAATCTACGGCGACGTAAATTCAGTTATGGTTTACAACTCGTAACTCATTTTTTTACTACATAATCCGTCAGTCAATAGATCGAATCTTATCCATAACTCCCTTATTTTGCCAGGCTAGGAACCAGTTGCTGACTGCTGACTGTTGAACACCCTGTGTCCATGTTATTATCAATGAAGATACTCCATATCAGGTGGGCACCATTCATTCTCGCATGACATACGCCAGAAAAGCGTACACTTGGTCATTCGTACACCCTCATTTGAAGGCGCTCCCTGGTAGGATTCTAATTCAGCAACAGGGAGGTCCCTCTCTTACGTCTTCCGGGCTTCATCTATTGCGGGATGTGTGTCCTAGGCTTAATTTGCAGAAAAGTTCTTCCCTAGTTTTCTGTAGCCTGTCCGTTCTTGCGTTCTGGTTATCTCTTGGGATTAGTTAGTATGGAGCGGCACATTTACAATATGGTGTCACCATCAAGGTATCCGGACTAAGTATGTCATTCCCACTAAGTACAACTTATCGGGTAGATATCGTACAAGAAAGATTTCTCAATGAATTCAAAAGGAAGTCAAAATAAATTGAGAGTCGCTGCAATCGAAATCTACTCTATTAGCTTAATCTAAAACAATGGCAATCTACGCCTCATAGAAGCGTATTTATGCTTAAGTATTAGCTAAATGATGGTGTTGTACGCATATAAGATACTTGTCAGGAATTTGAAGCGCTCATGAATTGCTGCAATCACCTGTTGTCATTTACCTTGTTGATTACGTTATACAATCTCACTATCACAGTCATTTTCTCACCAAGAAATCATATTCGCCCAGTCGACGATTCGACACGAATGCTTCAAGCCCTCATATACGGTTCGGATCTTCATTGGATTCGGAAAATATTCCTGTTCGGCGACTAAGGGGAAGGGGGTTTTCAGTCAATCGTGCTGACACTGATAGCGACATCCATGACATGAACATCAAAACACCAACGCCAAATTCAACAATTCCACAAGAGGAGCTCAAAACTTTTAGTAGCAAACTTATCTGAACTCTCGTCAATAATATCCATGACCGAGGTAAGAATTTTGCACCTCCTTATGGAGTAAGCAGTTAATAAGATAAGACATGTCGTGACCCCGTCATGGCTTTCATAGCCAATTTTCTGACGGGCAATATAACCGATCCTGCTTCTTCTGACCCAGTGGATCAACTCTCCCCACTCGCGTCAACAAAGTCCTTTAAGGAACAAACCCTTTAAGAAACAAACCCTTTAAGAAACAAACCCTTTAAGAAACAAACCCTTTAAGAAACAAACCCTTTAATAAACAAACCCTTTCAGAAACCAAGCCCTCGAACAAAACAAAGAGCTTGGGCTGAGAAAAGTCCTTGAATGAAACAAGGTCCTTGAACGGAACAAAGCCCTTGAACCGGAAAAGACTCTTGAAGTGAACAGCGCCTTTACTGCTTCTTAACTACCCTCCAATCAGACCATGTTCACAATTCCTCCAACACCCCTACGCCCAACCCATTGCCCCCAGAAACCCGCTTCTATATTTTCTCCTACGTTGCCCCACGCAACCTCCTCGAAGCACCGGCCTCCACTTATTGGGTCTGCTCCTCTCCTGTGAATAAATGTAAGCAGGACTAGAAGACGAAACCGAGAGCTGCATCAGCGTGCGAAGACAGAATTGGGCGAGCTGGGCACGACCCTTAGAGTCTCAACGAGTGCCGCCGTTGTTCATCTCGCTACTGTGTTCCTGAGTTGCGCGCCTACGCTCGCTGGTTTGAAGCACATCTATATCTCGATTCCTGATTTAGTGTTGGCAGACCGGGGGAAGATTTTCTTTTCAATGCCCTGGAGCCGCTCCGCGGCTCCCGTTCAAAACGCTGAAGACCTTGCAACATCGGCACCAGAGGATGTATCGCCGTGTGAGGGATAACCCGTCGAAACTGAAAAAGACTGAGAAGTGGTCGATAACCCAACGGGGCCGGATACGGGAAGTAGACCAAGGAGGTTGGTTATAGTTTAATGAATCAGTGTGCGACAGTTCAAATTCCGGTGGCAGAGTAAAGAGATATCTGGTGCCGATAAGCAATCAGAACTTGAAAACTGGTTCGGACTACCCCAAGGCTTACTTGATTAGCATAGAGGTTCAAAGTGCCCATTTCAACTGACAAAGTGATTCGAACCTACTTCACGCGTTAAAGTTAAAAATGCTCCGCTCTTAACTCAATTTAAACCTGTGGATAAGGTTAGGAGGGTAACCTACGAATTATATTCAAAGCCTATAAGACGTGGGCCTTCTAGAAGTCCTACCGGGATTTCCGCAATTCCTTGATAAACTAGTTGGATGGAGGGTAAACAGCTGCACAACATGCCATAGCACCCACGCATCACTTTGCCAGAATTTACTGGGAGATAGTACCATCAGTTTCTCTAAAGCCTCCCTAATGGAGTAAGAGTAGCATATCATTCATCTTCACCTCGAGGTAATTTTTCCACCAGCACTCAGCAAACCGAACAACCCAACACCTCTAAAAACAAACAAAAAAGCCCCATAGACACTAGGCAGGCATTTTCTCCCTACAATCTATCACAATAACCGTGAAGACAAAGCCAATCCTAAGAAAAAAAGAAATAAAAAGAAAGAGAGAAAAGTACCACAACACCCTACACCTTGCACAGCACCAAAAGCAATCATTCTCCCATTCCACCATATAGGCCCCCATCCACCCTACAAATACCCCATCCAAAGCGGATCCATCCCACTCAATTTCACTGGATTAACCGCCTGCTGCACTAGATCCACACAGCTCTGATTCGCCGGCACATTATTCGCCCCAGGGAAACTGCCAATCATCATTGCCTTCTTGACAATCGCTTCGCTATTGCTCTGCACGGTTTCGCGGAGCACCTCGGCGCTCAGCTGCTTGTTCTGGCTCATGAACCAGTGCGTCATCTCGTCCCGCATGAAAATTGATAATTGCATTTCGAGCTCACCTTCAGGCTCGATCAGGCAGCGGGCAATGGCCATCATGGACGGCGCGAATATACCCTCGGTGGCGAGCGGACCCATGAGGGTCTGTAGATTTGGTGTTAGCCGGAAGGGCACCATTTCTGGGTTCAGCAGCATCGGTTTCGGGACGGCCATCGAGGGGATGAGCTCAGAACCCCAGACGCGGCCGGAAGCGCGGGAGATTGAGAGTTTGTGCGGGAAGCGTGTGTTCATGTGCATGACATAAGTCAAGAAGGTGAGCGCCGCGAGCTGGTACGAGAAGGTGCGCTGGAAGAGCCAGAAGTCGGAGAAGGTGGGGTAGGTGGCGCGGAAGTAGTCAAGGAGGATGGTCGACGGCACGAATTTTTCTTGGATGGCCATGAAGGTTTCCAGGCGAACGGCATTGGCGTGCTCGCTGGTTTTCTTTTCCTTCACGTGTTAGTATTTATCCGTTTACTTCGCAGAAAAAATGGGAGCAGATGAACATACCGGTTGCAAAGCCCGCAACTTCTCGATGGTGAAGAGTACAGGCTCATCCTTATTCATACCGTTCCTCCTGCAGTAATCCTCGTAGATACCTTGCATATTTATGTAGGATGGATCGTCTTGTACCATCCGCACACTAGGCGTGATGGGCACAATGAGCGGAAGATGGAACTGCAAATTGCGGCGCCGGCTCTCCTTACGCTTCGCCAAAATGCCGTTGAATATCCTGAAGAGTTGCAGGATTCGTTCTTCTCTCCTCGAATTTCTGGCAGCAGGATATTGGATTGCAAACGGATGAACACTTCCGTCATGGCCTCTGATCTTGAGTCGGCGATGACAGATACCAATACCCCGTACGAGATCAACATCCGGCACGAATCGTTCGATTCTAACGAAATCCGAGTTCTTATCTCGATGTTGCAAGTACTGCCCGGGCACCTCCACATCATCAAATTTGAGGAATCGGAACTCGCTCAGCTGATGAGTGTAATTTTCAAGGGGTACGCTGCGCTTCCTCCGATCGAGCTTCTCCTCAAACCGATTCCTCCAGATACGGAGTTTCGAGATATATTCAACCATGGTCGGCTTCTTGTTGACGAAATCCGCTTCAAAAGATTTCCGTATATGCGGCGGGAGAACTGACTCGGCAAATCGGGTGATATTCTGCTCAGTTGATTGCGGCAGTTTAACTTCCTGTGCGTATAGTTGGGGCGTGCGTCCAACATATGACAAGCCATCATTCAACAGAGCAACGATTAACCTGTAAGCATCCTCATCAGGTGGGCACCTGAAGTTCTTCTGGATCTGGTCCAACATGGTCTCCATCGACAGCGCAAGTAGCGGGAATGCCGTCTTGAGGATGGCCATAATATCTTCGACGTGATCCCACGGCTTCTTGACTGGCAGAACGTTAGCTGGCGCAGCAGTCCCGTTCGGTGTCCCTTGAGAATTCCCTTCAGGTTTAACCACGCCATCTGGTGTTCCGCTAGATGCTGGTTTGGTCTCCCCATTCGTGGATGCTGGTTGTTGAGCACCAGCGGTAGAGCCGGGTCGAGCGTCTGGAGTTCCTTGCTTCGGTGCCACGTTTCCTTGGACTGCCTGTTTCTGGCGAGCGGCCTTCTCCTTCATTTCGGTTTGCTTCTTGAGTGTCACCATATCCTCTCGGCTCGTCCTAAGATGACAATACAGCGCTTGAGGGAAGGTCTTCGCTAGCTTGCCCAGGATTTGACGAGCAATGGGTGCTTCAGGACGCGACAGACTACCGAGCAGCTGTGGAATATAGGTGATCCAGTACCATGCCGGGGTATCGCCTTTGAACTCTTCAAATTTCTCCGCCAATTTTCGCTCAGCATTATCCAAGCTGAGTAACCACAGCACACGGCCGAGCAATTTCCTCGACTTTGCGTTCTTGAACTGGCTTGCAGCCTCCAGATAGCAGCTTAGCGCAGCCTCCGCTTTCTCAAAGTTCGTGGGGTCTTCTTTGAAGAGCATGTCCTGATAACGACCCCATTCAGCCCAAGCCTTGGGTAACTTGATGTCGAAGTACAACGCCGTTCCGAATGCCTCATGTGCCTCGTTCTTCTGGCCCAACTTGGCGAGAAACATCCCCTTGAGCGTGTAGAACTCCGCTTTTTGTTGCTGTCCAAAGTAGCTTAGGTTGGTGTTATTGATGACATCGAGTCCGCTCGTCAGTTCACTCCGATTCTGGTAATGGCATTTAGCCTGTTCCCGAAGTTTGAGGAAAGCTTCTTGGATCTCGATGTTTGGAAGCGTGTAAATACGGCTGAGTTGTTGAATGCAAACTTCCGGTAGGCTGTGCTTCCTGGCAACGTGGGCGAACCTATTAATAATCCAAGCAGTTTCATGGAAGCCTCTGTACGCAAAGGAGTTACCAGTGGCGTTATTTTGATTGGCAGGTAGGAGCGGTATATAGACGCCGTTGATCAAATTGAAGATATGCTGCCGCCAGGTGACAAGATCTTGCCAGGCGTTGATATCATCCCAAAAATTCGGCAAACGATCACGCCAGGTGCTCAGAAGCAACTTCAGCTCTTGGGATTTGGCGTCGAGGTTCGCTTGCGTCGTTGTAGCCAGACTATTGCAAATGACGCTAGCATCGTGCAGTTCAACTAGCTGCTGGAAGTGTTGTAGGATTGGAATATGTGCCTGAGTGATTCGCTTCGGTAACTGGTGCCACTTTCTAATGGAAAGCTGTACAGATTCGTCGCAGAGCCTGTTGAACTCTTGGTGTGTCTCTTGCTTGTTATGCAGCTTGAGCAAAGACATAAACGTTTGGAAGAAGACTCTCCTAGGGGTGGGAGCATCGCTGACAGCTTTAATAATCGAATCAAGTTGTTCACGCTGTTCGTTGTTGTTCCAAACGTCAAAATTCCTCCATGTTGCTTCCAAATAGAGATCGTTGAAATTTTCGTGCTTAGCGAAATCGCTCAGGATCTCCCACTGCTGCAGCTTCTGCGCACACTGCACCCACTGATCTTCCCAGAGCATGTACTCTCCTTGAGAATATGGCAGCACTGACGTACGTGCTTTGATCTGCGCCGCTTCGTACATTTGCTGAGCTTTGTCCCATATTCCACATTGCTCATAGGAAAGTGCCGCGTTTGTCTCAACGAATTGACAGCGTCTTCGCCAGGTTCCATAGAACAGATCGTCCTCTTGCAAACAGGCGTAGATCTCCAAAAGCGCATCAAGATTGCTTTCACGAACCTTATCCGTGTCGACGATCGGTTTGATGGCTGACTCTTCCATGTAGCAAATCGCAGTGTACCATGCGTTGTAAGTTTTCGCTAAGAATTTCATGATGTGGGGAGGGAACTTGATGCGTGGTCGTGCACGAACTATGGCCTCAAGCATACTGGCGACACAGCATGGTCTTCGGTCAATCTGCCGTTGATGGTAGTCCTTGGTGAGGAGAGAAGCAATACCCTTCTCCAGCTCACTCTGGTCGTCCTTCGTTAGAGCTGTCCAACATAACGGGAAGAAAGCGACCCAAATGTTATGCGCAAGGTTGGCGTCCACATGTTGGAGATGACCTAGAGGTTCGAAGACGTCGCGCACTTTGACATCACCGAGCTGGTTGCAAAAGCGTCTATGTGAATTTATGAAGTTGTCCAGCTCATCATCGACCAGAACATCCGGGATTCTTGGATCTTTCGCGTAGGTTCCAAAGTACATGGTAGGTTGCATGACCTTGAAATCCTCGGCGTGCAGCTGTGCAGGTGTATTCATCTCGACGGAACCAAACATGAGATGGATGACTTGGCTGATCCAGTAACTGTCACTCAAAGTATCCCAGTTTTGAGACGCCAAAACGTAGTTCAACCGACTGCTTGCTGTCCGACTCAAACTCTTGTCGAAGATGGTCATGTATCGATTCCGCATGTCAATGTCCTGGGCCCTGGTGCCAATGAGGAAAGCATGCTCCATTCGGACTGTGAGTTCGGACCGGGTTATCTTGGGGTCCTCGTAAATGCGAATAACCAAATCAAGAAATCGGGTCAACAGGGAGGTGTCCTGGCGGTGTTCGAACAGCAGCATTTTACTCAGAACCGCCGTCTTCTCCTTAAGAGTCGGGACGGGTTCAGTGGAGTGGAATATCCATTGCTCCACAAGATCGAGGATCTTCATGCAAACAATGTTGCTCTGCGAACGTTCTACAAGAGACGCTAAAACACTTAGATAAGGACGTCGGTGTTCTCCCAGCTCGTTCATCCGCGCTGCAAGGATGTCGATTACCTTGAGCACAAGATCTGTTTGAACTTCTATTTCCCGGGGGTCGGTAGGCGCATTGCTTCCGTCAGGACGCGCACTCGGTGCCCCTGCAGGTTGACCAGGTGCCCCACTGTGAGCAGCAAGGTGATCCTTTGCCATCTTTCCTTGGAACGCCTTCATGATTTGCTGAATGTGCTGGTCGATTTCTTCGGGTCGCTTCTGGCACAGGGTCCACAGAATATTGATTGCACAAACGTGCGAACCGCTAGAGAGAGCCTCAGTAGCAACAGCGCCCAAAGAGTTGACGAACTCAGTTGAAGGAGTATCCTCGGCAGTCCCTTCTTCATCAGTGACAGGTTCAGGCATGACATCAAGGATCCGCTTTAGCAAGGGTTGCAGTTTTGATAGACCGCTGTCGTTTTCGTCCTTGGCGTGAAGACTGGCCTGAACGTCCGCATTTTCAGACCGAATAGGTTTATCCAAGATCTTCTGAAGCTGCGGGATACGTTCCAGAACCCATTCATCCGGTTTCACATTCACAATGACTTTAACAATCTGTAGAGTGTTGATCATCCTGGTGTTGAAAGCCTCCTCCTTATCCTCCTGCTTCCTCTCCGCTAGTAGTATATCCTCAATCTTCTTCGTCAGCATGGGATTATCCAAGTCCAGATCACTCCAGAGGCGGGGTGACAGAAGATCGTGCAATAACTGTAAGGCTTTCTTGGATATCTCTGCGGAAGGGGTAATGGATTGATTGGTCGTGCCGTCTTTGTTCTTGGGAAAGCCGAGTGGGTAACGATCCGGAAGGTACGCAATAAACTGAATAAGGTATTTGATGAGAATCATTCTGATGGCAGGCGTGGCAACAAACCCCTTCGAGACAGGGCCGGGATGAACAGGCGTACCATCAACTCTCCGCTTAAGGGTTTGTGGGGATTGGGACATTCGATCAGGGCTCATTCGCGACTCTGCGAGGGTCCTCTCTTCCCACGTCCTCAAAAGACTGATAAGATTCAGAGCCAGCTTTTTAGCTTCATTGGACGGATTTGGCGGCGCAGCAATCTTTGCTAGAGAAGTGATGATGATGGACGACAATGGCTCGCGGGCCTCGTAGAAGAGATCGGGGTGTCGCACGATGAAGTTGAAAATGCTCATCAGTTGTTGCAAATTCGAGCTCTCCTCCGAAAGGATTTTCCGTGGAATACCGGCCCATCGGGGCATTTTCAAATTGCCGTCACCACCGATCCGCTTCTTAAGCACCGGCGCTTGGAGTTCAAGCGCCTGCATGACCAATGACCTTCCTTCGCCCTGATGCGCCTTTAAGAGTCCAGTATATACTTGAGTTGCAATCTTCAATGGAGTGTCGAACACAGCAATGAAGAAAGCAATCAAGACATAAGCCGCGTACTTGTTAATGATATCCTCCAGCTTTATATAGTTCCATGCGAACTTGATTACATCTTTGCGAGCTTCTTGAATGAGATTGTGGTGATACTTGATCAACAGTGTGGTAAGCTGTAACAACTCCATTCGCGAATGGTCGACACCAAGCTGCGCAGTCTCCTCTGGGGTCTCGTTCAATGCTTGCGGCGCCCAGAATCGATTATGAATAAGATCAGTCATAGAACGATCCATGAGCTTTGTACCTTTCGTCTGCCCAAACAACTTGTCCCAGTTACGTTGTACATCCATAGCGAAGATTGGATTGACAATGTATTTGAAGAGGAATGTCTTGGTCTTCTGGGATGTCGTTCGGGCGGTATACAAATCAATGCACCTATGGACAAGCGTCCTCCAGTAGTCCGATGACTCGGAAGAAATCATTTCCTTGTAGATGAAGCTGAAAAGAATGGATGATGTCTTAAGCTCCTCGCTGGTGACGGCATCGATCAGCTCAAAGAAGAAATCCAGATTGTTCGGCTCATGTGTAAGGTAGGCTGTAAAGATCGTCATGACCTGATCACCGGCCTGCTCTGTGGCGAGACGCAAATCCGGATCGAGGGTGTTTTGTTTAAGCTTCGTTTCTAAAGATCTAGCGGCGTCGAACAGGGCCCTCCGCAAGTCCTCATGAGGTACAAGCCATTTACTATTTGCGGGAAATTTGGTCATGGCATAAGCCACATGAATAGCATTGAGTTGGGCTTGGCATTTATCTTTCTCGGTGCCATCGAAGTTGAAAGAGCCCAGGAAGCCAGAGATGTTGTTCATGACCATCTCCCGCAACGGTTCACTCGCAGGATCTCCCAAAAGCTGAGCAAAGAAACGCCCTTGAGTTTGTTCCCTGATAAGCGGAGCGAAGAAATCCCAGGTCTCTCTTGGATACATGCTAAGATACTTGATCAGAGGTTCCCTGAACGGACTGTAATGGGTCCTCCGTAGTGCTGCCTCCAGTTCGATGACCTTTTGTACGATGGGCTTGAGGAAGGTAATAGCGGCAGGTGGTAAGAGGTGGAAGATGTTGAAGATGGCGGTTACGACCTTCATTTTCGGATTTTGCTCCACCATCGTAAAGGAGATCTTCTGCAAGCTGATGGGGTCGGCAATCATCTTCAAATGATCCAGCAGACGCGTGCCAATCTCCACTTTGAAGTAATTGGTCAGAAGCTTCAACAAACGGGCGAGACCATCAAGGCCTTCAACGGACAGTTTTCGGGGATCTTGAAGATTGACCAAAATAGGCCTCAGTCCACTCTGAAGGACATCCTTGGGCAACTTGTTGGTAGCGGAAATGACACCCTGAAGGCCAGCATTGGCAGCTTCGATAACCTCTGGCGACTTGGAGTAGAGGCACTTGAAGAATACGGCGATCATCCTAAGGAAGGTCTGGTTACCAGGAGCGCTTGAGAACTCGGGGAAAGTTTGGGCGGTTGAAAGGAGCTTGATACAAGCCACCCTGAGGTTAACGATGTATTCCGCATTGCGTTGCTCGTATGGTTTGCTCGCAAGACCTTCATCTTCCGCATCGGCTAGAGCCAAAGACTCCATCAAAAGCCTCATCAGCTGGTCGTTGAATTCCAGGATATTATGCTTGAGCTTCAAACAGAAAGTGACGGCATCGATGTAGGCAATCTGAATGTTGAATGGAAGGGCTCGCAGAGGTTTAGTCCAGATTGGTCGAACCAAATTATCCTTGACGGGCGTGATAAGCTCATGAACACCCAGACCGGTCGCCTCCGAAAGGACTTTGAAAGCTCTTTGAGTGGCAAGTCGGACATTCTTATTCATATGTGAGAGGTCGCCAACTAGCTGACCGCATAACCTAAAGAGCATACTATTCTGCTTTTTAAAATCTTCCATGGAGGTTGGTTTATGGCATCGCTGGATCAGGTCTTCCAAAAGCCCTTCAGCTTGCACCCGGGTCTTAGAGTCTAGGTCCGTTGGCATATCTTTCATCACGTAGTTCAACGCGCGAATCAGCTCCAGCTGGCGCTCAATCATCCAGTTTGTACCCAGGCCTAATTTCTTCGTGACGATTTCGATGCCATACGTTCCGCCCGATTTGACGAACCAATCGTCACCATGGCAGTTGTGACAGAAGGTCCTGGTCAGTTCGACAAAAAAGGGAAACTTGTCCAGTTTTTCCTGGGATCCAAAGATGACCCTTGCAGCATCACGCATTGTGAGGATGGCTGATTCCGCAGCCTCCCGTACCGCCACATTGTCTGATGCTAGTGAATCTCCAATGGCTTCTGAGATGACTACGCTGTCGAGACAGACCGGACCCTCTCCAGAGTAGACATCAAATGGCTTAGCTTTGTGTTTGAAGACTGCTAAAGACCTACCAACCTCGAGCAACGCAAAGTGCCTTGCCACGTTGGTTACGAGAGCTTCGGCATCAGATTTGAGCTCCGGAACGGACACTGCAAATATGCAGGCTTTTAGTAACTTCTTTAAGACATCCTGCTCGGTAGACTTCTTCATTATGGACTTATCCCGTTCGGAGGCATTCAAGATATCGCTCCCGACAGACTGCTGAGCTGTAAGATCATTTGCCTGGAGCCGAACAAGCTGTGCAAAGTCATCAGGAAGACTGTCAAAGCCTATCATCAGCTTAATGTGGGCAGTGACCAGTCTGAAGGCTTGCTGCTTATGAAAAGGGTCCGATTTCTTGGCTGCAGAGAGTTTTGGCACTTCGTACAATTTGGCAACTGCAGTCTCAATGCCAATAGCCGCTGGGAAAGCTCGGTCCTTCGTGGTACCGACAAGCCTGATATCAATAGAGGCCTGATCGTCAGAGTACGGCTTGTAATTCAGATCGGGCACACCGGTGAGAAATTTCCGATTTCGTCCGCCCAGTTTCCCTAGGATCCTCATAGTAGTATGGGCGTGAAAATGGCTATAAGGGTTTGGCCTGAGGTGATCCCACAACGCAGCCATCAACTCGTCAATGACTGGAGCCATGATCGGGTCCAAATAGTCGGCGGTCAAATTGTCAACGCAAAGCTCAAGAGTTCGCAAGCCTTGCCCAACGAGGTCCGAGCCGGCACGTAGAGCAACTACCAATGGTCTCATCAGATAGCTGAGATGGGGAAGGAGATTACTTAAACGTGCGGGTACAGTGAGCGAAAGCTCAACGAACAAATCTCTCTCGGTTGGCTTACGAGCAGTGACCAGCAAGTTGTTTAGAACATCCAGGAGCATCTCCAGAAGGGGGAGGATCTCTTTGTAGAGATGTTCGAAGCGTCCGCCACCAATACTTCGGAACAGGGAGCGCAAAAGAAGGAAGTAATTCATGGGCTCCTCAGCAGTTGTTGATAGCTGGATGGATTTCGTGATTATTTTGCTCACATGAGGCAAGAGAACCTGTTCATTGTGTTGGGAGAAGAGGGTGACAGCCATGAAGGAAAGCTTGAATAAACGAAGCAGTATCGAAGACTTCCTGACATCCGCAGTTCCAACATCTTCGATTCGATCCATCAAGAATTGCAGAAGCATACCGGCAAAGCTTGGTGACGTAGCTTCACTAGCGAGCAGAAACTGCGGAACATGGAGTAACGCCGGATGTTCGAACATCATGTCGTACAGATGCGGTATCTCTGAAGAGAACACTTCATGAAAGGTAGCCGGGTCAATATGATGGAAGACTGTTGCAAAGGTCTCCAGCAAGTCCTTTTCCTCTTTCCCACTCGACATCATATGCTGGTTTGCGAGGAGTTCACTGGGCGACATTTCTGGATTTGCCTTGTCCGTACCGTAATAGCGGAAGACTTGAGCACCCTCACGGAAAAGTTTGATGAGCACCTCCACCTCTTCCGCATTGTACCCAAAAGACACCTCATGCCAATTGGCTGATGCATTGGCGACGTCGATTTCGTCCTTGATTTTTGAAGGATTGCAGGCTCGAAGTTGGTAGAAGAGATTCTTCAGGCCGTGCAATAAATTTTTGAAAAGGAACTTGTTGTCCGCAATGGGATCAGAATTTCGGTCGCGAGGATTCGACGTCTTGATGGGCGTTGCATTGAATATGTCGATCTCATCCCAGTCCGGGGGATGGTCTTTGTCCGCCATGTGGTTTTCAGGGAGAGCATCAATGGACGCAGGACTGTATTGACCCGAAAGCTTTACAGCATTGTGGTACTGTCGGTTCATGGCCGCGAACTTGTCTCCAATAGCATTCAGAATCATGATGAGAAAGTATCGAGCATCTTCTTTTTGTTCCAGTTTCGCTATGCACTCGGCCATATTGAGAAGGAGTTTCGCGCTCATAGTTTGAAAGCTGGTTCCGGGAAACGAGTCATGAAGATTTTTGGTATACACTTCAACGGTCCGTCTGATCTGTTCCTTGTTGAGACTATCGCGGAGGTGGTGGATCAGATCCGCAAGCATACTGTAAGCCAATGGTCGCATCGTTTCATAAACAGTGAGTCCGTCGCCAATCAACGTCCTCTCATCCAGTAGCTCATCAATCTTCTTCAAGAATATTTTCCTAAAATTGAAATTGATAATGTGTCGTATAGCGACCAGAAGTTCCTTTCGAGCACCGGACTTCTCGCGCGGACAATCCTTCAGGAGGCGTACAACAATGTCCGGTAATGTGGGAAGAAAGTCGTTCAGCTGTTGTGCATACACTCGGAGCAAATATGCCAGAAAACTCATGGTCTTGACTTGAGCAGTAATGAAGTCGCCAAAGGCTGCACGATTCTTGATGTCTTTGCTTACACCGGTAAAAGTCTTGCCCTGGGCTTCAGCCTCTGCATGTGCCTTCTCCTGGGGCTTTGCCTGCAAAAGGAGCACGTTCTTGATGAGGGGAACGAAAAGCTTCACATTCTTATTGACAAAGCTCCTGTAGGCCTGAAAGAGTGATACCACTATTATGGGACATTCTGCGAGCACCTTGAACGACTGCATGCCCTTTAGCAGCAGTCGTGCTTGCTGCTGTTCCGAGCCGATATCTCCAGATGATCCCGTGGTGAGGGCGGTGGCAGGCGAGGCCGGTCGCGGAGACTGCGAATACTGCGGATTGTTTGGTGTTGATGGTACGCCTTGAGTTGCTGGCGCCGGCGCCGGGTTGTCGAAGGTGTCATGGACCGCCGTTTCCATCTGCTCAAACATCTCTTGTATCAAGTCGAGAAATGGCTGTACTCGCTCGGCCAACACTTTGGTCTGATGCCTCTGAAAGTCCATGATCGTCTTCATGCATAGCACAGCATTGTCCTCATTTTCAATTTTGACCAGGCTCATCAGCTTATCCACGATCTTTGCGGCATGAGGCTCAAGTGCTTCCGTGGGGGTCATCGGCAGCCTGTGCAAGATTTCAAGTACGCAGTTCCGTATCCGCTGTAAGGAAACATGGTTAGACTTATACAGCGGCAGAGGGACGAACACGCACCTGTTCCGGAGAATTGCTGATGAAAACTGGATTCCCATCTAGTATCTTCAAGAACACCGGTACAAACTTATCGAGAAAGGAACTGTATTGCGGTCCTTGACAGTAACTTTCGATACTATCACGGATATCGACTGCGAGGGTTCCTCTGGTCTTGAGATCTAATCATATAAAAGGATTAGCCTCGAAGAACTGGCAATATGCAAATATGCATCCTATAACTAAATAGCATTTGGTGCAGCATACCGAGGGCGGGATCATCAAGTTTAGCAGCCAACTGCTCGAAATTTCGGTCGGCGGCCATTATAGCGAATGAAACAGCTCAAAGCTGCAGGTAAGAGCCCTTCTAGGTGTATATTCCTCCGCGACTCCCACTACGAGCTGTATTTGAGGGTACGGTGGGTAGGTATAGCTAGATGGAGGTGCATCGGGCACAAGCCTTGGGCGATGTCGTAGGCGTTGGAGGCGGCCTCTACAGGCAGCAGATTATGTATCGTATAGGAAAGGAAGGTTAAGCTATGCAGCTGGGTCGTCAATTACAATCATTGCGAAGGAAGAAATGAAGAGAGTGGTAGAGTTGAGGGCGGGCGATTCACCCATCAACAGTACTGTGAAGGCGCGCTCTGGGACTGAGAGCTCCGCGACAAGAGGGATTGGCCAAAACCCTGAGCGCTGACTACAAGTAAGCTTGGCATGTAATATATATAATGGCGCGATATGATTGGCGAATATATTAGTGCACAGATTCACATTCACAAGCCCCCGGACGCCACATCTGGGCAGCGAACAGCCACAACGCCACTATGTCCGCCGTCACTCCCCCCCTCCGTGGCCTCCGCAAACCGGCCCTGCAGATAAAAACTGGCGCCCCGCAATCTATTCACACTTTGTTGGGCGTCACCTCACTCACACCAAAGCGTCCTGAGGCCGCACGTCGGCATCAATTACTCGAGCTGAACTTCTCTACCACATTTCTGAGTTATGGCGTCCTCTCACGACTCCTATCTCATCCTTCCAGGCTCGTCAGCCTTCTCTGACTTTCGGCTTGCCCGTCTTGCCAAAGAGATAGGCGCAACTGAAGTCCGGGCAATTTGGGTTCACTTTGTTAATCCTTCGAGACAGTTGGCTGAAGATGAGCTGAATACCCTGAAGCAATTGTTGCATTATGGAAACACGCCTAGCAGTCAGGACAGAGTCTACCAAACCCTAGTCGATGCAGTCAACCGTGGCGAAGAGCCGCGAGACTCCAATACTGCTCTTTTTTACATCAGCCCTCGTCCCGGTACCATCTCTCCATGGAGCTCCCAAGCGACAAACATCGCGCATGTTTGTCTGCTCGACAAGTCTGTACACCGCGTCGAGCGTGGCATGGTCATCGCCGCGACCTTTGACAAACCTCTAGCTCCCGATGCCATTCCGAACGCCGATGTCCTCCACGACCGCATGACTCAATCCATCAGTCGGAACCCACCGGATCTGAACCTCATATTTGGCGAGCATGAGCCTGCCCCAGCAAAGAGAATATCCTTCGAAGAGTTCGATACCCCGCAGGCAGCATTACAACATGCGAATCGCGAATTGGGTCTGGCTTTGGACCATTCGGAGGTCGAATATCTAGTGGAAGCCTACACAGAACAACTGAAGAGGGGACCCGTAGATGTTGAGCTGTTCATGTTTGCTCAGGTCAACTCTGAGCATTGCCGGCACAAACAGTTCAATGCGGATTGGACGATTGACGGGATGCGGAAGCCGCACTCCCTCTTTGGAATGATTCGGAATACCCACCAGAAGCATCCGAAGCACGTTGTCAGTGCATATAGTGATAATGCTGCTGTCCTAGAAGGTCCACATGCGAGCTTTTGGGCACCCAGTCACCTCACCGGAGAATACCACCAGTCAAAAGAGCCCGTACACATACTGTGCAAGGTGGAAACCCATAATCACCCTACAGCCGTGTCTCCGTTCCCAGGAGCTGCCACCGGCTCTGGTGGGGAGATTAGAGATGAAGGTGCCGTAGGACGCGGCTCTAGGCCCAAAACCGGCCTCGCTGGATTCACTGTATCCGATTTGCTTATCCCAGGATTTGAACAGCCTTGGGAGCTCCGGGATGTTGGAAAACCTTCTCATATTGCTAGCAGCTTGGACATTATGCTCGAAGCGCCGATAGGAAGTGCCTATTTTAACAATGAATTCGGTCGCCCCTGCACTACGGGTTACTTCAGGACATTATTCCTCAAAGTACCAGTTGATGAAAAGACTACCGAAATCCGTGGATACCATAAACCCATCATGATTGCTGGCGGTGTTGGGACCGTTAGGCCGCAGCATGCACTCAAAGATGCAGATCTTGTACATCCTGGTGCGAAATTGGTCGTTATCGGAGGACCTGCCATGTTGATTGGTCTTGGAGGTGGAGCCGCTTCGAGCATCCAGTCAGGAGAGGGCTCAGTTGATCTTGACTTTGCCAGTGTACAGAGAGGGAACGCCGAGGTCCAGCGGAGGGCGCAAGAAGTTATCAACACCTGTGTATCGATGGGCGATCAAAGTCCTATTCTCTTCATTCACGATGTGGGTGCGGGTGGATTGTCGAATGCCCTTCCTGAACTGGCTCATGATTCTGGGCTTGGCGCAACGTTTGAGTTGCGAGAGATCGACAATGCTGATAGGGGTATGAGCCCTATGCAGATATGGTGTTGTGAGGCTCAGGAACGATATGTACTTGCCGTTGATCCCAATCATATCGACCTCTTCAAGCGGATCTGCAAGCGGGAGCGCTGTGGTTATTCTATCGTCGGTACAGCAACTGGAGGAGCGACCGAACAGGAGAAGCATCTCGTATTGACTGATCGAGAGTCGAAAGACTTCCCCACGCCCATCGACCTGCCCATGTCGACTCTTTTTGGAAAGCCACCAAAGATGTCCCGCATCGTCGAATCCAGGAAACCAAACTTGCCCGTCTTTGATACGAGTCTGTCCGTTTATCTACCCAAGGCTCCTCGTGACAGTCTCGTTTCAGAAGCTGTCAACAGAGTCCTTGCTTTCCCCGCAGTGGGCTCGAAATCTTTCCTCATCACTATCGGAGATCGGACCGTTGGTGGGCTCACGATTCGTGATCAAATGGCCGGCCGTTGGCAAACTCCAGTTGCTGATGTCTCGGTCACTGCTACGTCGTTATTGCCAGGCATCCAGACAGGCGAAGCTATGGCAATGGGAGAGAAACCTCCTCTTGCACTGATTTCTCCTGCTGCATCAGCACGCATGGCAGTTGCTGAGTCACTCATGAATCTTGCTGCAGCGAATGTGATAGATCGTCTGGCACGAGTACGTTTGTCAGCCAATTGGATGTGCGCTAGCAGTCATCCGGGTGAGGGTGCCGCATTGTATGAAGCTGTCGAAGCTATCGGCATGGACCTCTGCCCTAAACTCGGCATCAGTATCCCGGTCGGCAAGGACTCCATGTCCATGAAGATGAAATGGACCGATTCCAAATCAAAGGAAGCAAAGGAAGTCACCGCCCCGCTTTCGTTGGTTATCACAGCTTTCGCGCCAGTAGAAAGGACCGACCGTACTTGGACTCCGGCGTTGTCGAGACTGGAAGACGTTGGCGAGACGGTGCTTTTGTACGTCGATCTCGCAGAGGGGAAGAAAGCCATGGGAGGCTCAGCCCTCGCACAAGTGTTTGGCCAGGTCGGAGACCAAGCACCTGATGTCCGCGACGCCGATATCATAAAGGACTTCTACGACGCAGTGGAACAATTGCACGAGGCTGGTATTGTGCTCGCATATCACGACCGGTCGGACGGTGGATTGTTCACTACTCTGGTTGAGATGATGTTTGCAGGCCGATGCGGATTGGATATTATGCTGGATGGTATCTGCCACTCTACTGATACCAAGGACGTCTTGGAGACATTGTTCAACGAAGAATTGGGAGCCGTCTTCCAGGTCCGCAAGCAAGACGAGACTGAATTCATGCGCTGCTTCGCAACCTGCGGACCACCTCCTGGAATGATCAAGAAGATCGGTAGAGTGGCGGCAGCGTCCAAGCAAGAAATCAACTTCTTCTTCGGAACTGAAGTAGTCTACCGTGGAACCAGGAAAGACCTCCAGCAACGATGGGCAGCAACATCCCACCAAGTCCAGAGACTGCGCGACAACCCTGTCTGCGCCGACGAAGAATTCAACAACATCCTCGACGATCGCGACCCGGGTCTCAGCTACAAGCTCACCTACAAACCAAAGGACACCATCCTCCCCCTCAAGGCCACCATCTCCTCGGCCTTCACCTCGAAACCCCGCGTCGCCATCCTCCGAGAAGAAGGCGTCAACGGTCAGGCCGAAATGGCCTTCGCCTTCAACGTCGCCGGCTTCTCCGCCATCGATGTCCACATGACCGACATCCTCAGCGGTCGCGTCTCGCTCGCCGGTTTCGTGGGGCTCGCCGCCTGCGGTGGGTTCTCCTACGGCGACGTGCTGGGCGCTGGTCAAGGTTGGGCCAAGTCCGTCCTGCTGCACCCAGAAACCCGCAAGGAGTTCCAGGATTTCTTCGAGCGCGCGGATACCTTCTCCCTGGGTGTATGCAACGGCTGCCAGTTTTTATCGAAACTCAAGGATATCATCCCTGGTGCAGGGCTTTGGCCGAGTTTTGAGAAGAATACGAGCGAGCAGTACGAAGCCCGCGTCTGCATGGTCGAGGTGCTCGACCCCCCACGCCCCAATGTCCAACCCTCCGTGTTCCTTCATGGCATGCACGGCTCCACGCTGCCCATCGTGACTGCGCATGGCGAAGGTCGCGCGCACTTCCCTCCCTCTACCGTCTCCGCTGCTACCCCGGAAACCATGTATGATGAGGGGTTGGTGAGTATGCGGTATGTCGATAACTATGGAACGCCGACGGAGAAGTATCCGTATAATCCCAACGGAAGTCCACAGGGGATTACGGGGATTAGGACACCGGACGGCAAGGTGTTGGCGCTTATGCCCCATCCTGAACGTACGATTTTGGGCAATGTGGCGAGTTGGGTCCCTCCGGGGAAGACGGAGGAGTGGGGAGAGTTTGGGCCGTGGGCAAGGTTGTTTAGGAGTGCGAGACGGTGGGTTGGGTAGATTTCTCAGAAACTGGATATAGCGTTTGGGACAGGGTAGCATGGGATATTGATGAAATGCGTTTTTGGGAGGAACTGGAATGGAATAGGGCTCTAAAATAGAAAATCTAGAGAACGAACGAACTGATGCGTCGCTTTACTTATTTAAAAATAGAAAATGCGCAGAACGAAATCATGCATGGCTTTGGGCAAATATTATTATAATTCAATTTAACGTGCTACCTGGTTTCCAATCGGGTCTATGAACACGTAATATCAATGTGTAGAGCAAAGTAAACCCGACATCAGAGGAGTCTCCCTCCAACATCCAAAATCTTTGCCTTTTTCCTCAACCTACACCATTCTAATATAGCAATGGTGAGTTATTTCACCAGCTACTAGACGTTGTTCCCTATCTGCCAGTGCTGCCGCTCAGGCAACAGAGAAGTTATTATGACACGACCTGGGTTAGTTGGAAGGGGGCCCAGTCCCCTGTATTCTCTTTTGTAATAGCCCTTGCAACTTGGAAGTGTTCTAGAATGTTTGTTTCTAGGAGCCATTGCGCAGCTGCTCTTGCTGTTCCCTTCTCCTTCAACATCTCTAGGAGCTCTGTAGTGCCTGTCTTTAAAAGAAGATTCGCACGGGGCTGGATGTAGTTGGGGCAGAACGCCAGGATATGTTGGAGTGTTTGCCGTCTGGTCCCATATGGACAGCCTGGGGTGATTCCCGGTACTCCAATCCTCGCTAGCCAGTCATTTAGTCTAAGGACTTCAGTACGAAGTAGAAAGACTGCAGTTGCTTCATGCTTAGGAAGACCGTCATAGAGATGTAGCGGTTGGCTTTCCCATCCCCCCACCCAGGTGGCGGCATTCCGGTCAGCTTTATTGGCTTCCCGCTGCTGCTTTGGGCAAATAGGTGGATATCAAAATATAAAATCTAGAGAACGAATGTATACATCGCCTTTTCCTTATCCAATCTTGCTTTCTTGCTCTCTACTCTCCCGCAAAAAGACTGAAGCCTAGTTAGACGGCGAGCTTGCTAATCCCACCAGGAAGATGTTGGTGACTTAATGAAGGGGAGTAGTTGAGGAGTCAGGTTATGCCCCCTTGGAGATGCTGCTATAGCGACAGTGGATTATGTGGTCTGATTACGATGGAAAATATTAGAACATAGTTGCTCAATAAAACTCCCTTTGTATTTCATGAAGTCTTCTCACCATGAATTTGCCCTTACTACACACCTAAACTGAATTATTATTCATGTGATGAGGCGGCGTTCAATTTTATGCGTCCAGTAATCGAGAAAGATTTTATTATAGGAAAGTTTAAATGGAAGAAAAGTTATTGAATGAAGATTTAACGGAGGCAGGAATGCAAGGGGAGTGGCGTTGGTTGGGGATATCGATTCCATATTTGGTTGTTGTCAAGCGGGTAAGGGGACGGGAAGTAGGAACTGGCGATCTTGTTTTGGTGGTTACTGTTGGCGAGGTTGGGGAGGTCGTGGTTTAGAACAGGAGAGAATAAAAGAAGTTGGGCTACGAGGGAGGCTTATATCTATCCATCGCTGGGTGTGGCCTTCACTAGCATGAATCTTGCTTCTTTTAGGAGGAGAGGGGCATGAAGTGGCTGAATTCCTAAAGAAAATACGGACTACAGTTTCATATGGAATTTGGATAATACGATTGCGCATTGCGGCGAATGGTTACTGGAGTTGAGGATATGGCGTCTTTGCCTCGTTCAGGGCCAAGCGTAGTCCTAATCAGATTCTACGGGAGAGAAAATAACCTGAAGCGTTCGGGAGGCTTCCACTCCGAGCTTCGCCTTGATAGGTTTTCAGATAAGAAGAAGACTTCTGTAGCGTTGCTACTTAGGCTTTGAGGAGGAGATGCGAGGCGATGTATTTGTAGTTTCGGAGGCAGAGTTAACAGGGCCAAATGAGAAGGGGGGATTTGGAAGGGGATTAGTTTTGGTTGAGATATCCGAAAGCCACTTTATGGCTTGTATGCACAACGCTGACGAAGGTTTGATGGAGGTTGAGACAAGGTGTTGACGATGAGTGGCCAGATAGAATAGCGGGACCTTAGCAAGGACGAGGAGAACGCGAACCAGATTAGGAAGCCTACGTATGAATAAATAAAGGACAAGATATTAACATCACCATCACCATTAGGTAAACTCTACAACCCCTCCTAATCCCTCGTTTCTCAACTCTTTTCAACTGTTGTCAGGATATCTAATGTACAGTTAATCAACAGCCCAACTGTTTCGGCGTGAGATCTGAACGTATTTGAATCGCAGATTTAGTTGATAACGCGCTAATAAGTTTTAATAATAATAATAATTCAATTTAACGTGCTACCTGGTTCCCAATCGGGTCTATGAACACGTAGAATCAATGTTTAGAGCAAAGTAAACTCGACTCTAGAGGAATGGCCCTCTAGAGTCCAAAGATCTTCGCCTTTTATCACCCTGCGCTAATAAGTTTTAAAGCAATTATATCCAGTTATATTGTAGTCAAATTCGACCACCAGTACGCTATGGCGCCCGTTGACCCCTATCTTGGTAGGGATAGATGGTGAACAGAGGAAAACGTCAGACGTGTCCCTCGCGAGTACGTAGAGATCACGGCTATTCGACATGCTATGATTGGCCGAACTTTGCGGTTTGATAGTGATAAATTTTGTAGAAGAGA
The DNA here is from genome assembly GCA_010093945.1 of Delitschia confertaspora ATCC 74209. NCBI lineage: Eukaryota > Fungi > Ascomycota > Dothideomycetes > Pleosporales > Delitschiaceae > Delitschia > Delitschia confertaspora. The sequence continues at coordinate 120,881 of ML993876.1, forward strand.
AAGTCACTGAGATCCATTTTATCAGATGTTTCAAGCAAGAACATTCACACTTCTTAGAGACAGAGCTTGCGTATTTTCTTTATCCTTCAGGCAAAAACTCCGTTCCGGACAACTCTTCTCTAAATTCCTCTAGGCCAGTTTGGTTAAGGAGATTTAATGTAAGGGATCTCTTCGCGTAATATGTACTGAAGCTTATACTACGAATCTCGAAATTAAGCTTCAAGATACATCTAGTTAGTGTTATTACTAAACATTAATATTGATATAATGATTGGTGTTCGAGGGAGTTTCAGAAAAGAGTGGAAAGGTTGAGGGGGGTTTCTACATTACCTACCTATCCCTAGCCTCAGCTATCTACGGCCCCCCCCCTTGATTCATTTGTTAAGAAGGGTTGAGATATAGCCACTTTGGGGGGGGGGGGGTAAAACTAGAGTATGCTTTTATATATGTTTAGAAGAAATTACGAAGATAATATGTAGAGGAGCAGGGTAGCATTATATATTATTAATTCTAGTTTTATGTCCAATACGGTTTTCCAAAGGCCCACCCAGGCTCCATCATCTATTTCGGAAACCATTTGCAGGGGAAAAACCAAGTTTACTCCTTGGTTTATTAGCCAGGTCGGGTTAGCATTATATAATTAAACTCATTTGAAGTGCTTTATATGAATAACAGGGTTAGAGGGGCGTTACAGGTTTAACTGAGGTTGAAACAAGGTGTTAGGGAGAAGGTATACTAGACGGACTAGGTTAGAAAATGTGTCTTAGCGAGCAATAAACGCTAACCTCTTCTTAAGTGTAAGATAGAAAGATAGAGGATAAAGTATTTAGATAGTTGAGAAAAGGAAAAAAATATTAATTCTTAAAGATAAGAAGATAGTAAAGAGCATAGACTTGGTATATAGATTCTAGAAGAGAAAAGTAAGAGCAGAGTAGAAAGGTCAATACGAGAAAAAACGAGAAGTAACAGAGGCTCAAAGCTACTTAAAGGGCCTTATTATTTGACTCTCCTATCTAGAAGTATATCTAGATACTAACCGTTTGGCAAATCCTTCTTTGGCGCGCCCTTCTTATCCCCTTTTATTCACGCACGCCTAAACCTACCTTATCCGAAGGTACCACGATATGGCGGAGGGGACCGCTCGGAGGTAGCATGGTCCTCCCGGCCCTCCATAATTCCCGCCTCTTCCCTACCCATATCCTCCTCTCCCTCCCTACCTCTACTTTTCCCATTATACAGACCCCCTTCCAATCCATCGTGGTAAGGCCCACGGACGTAGTCCGTCTCGTCGTTCCACCCACTAACAAATAACCCTTCTGACTCATCCTCGTCTTCGTTGGCAATTTCATCTTCCTCGGCATCCGGACCTTCGATTACTTCGTCTTCGTCTTCTTCCAACTGATCGTCGGCTTCGGCGTCGACGTCTGCATCTATAGGAATGTCACCCTCTTTGTCACGCGCCTGGCCATCCTGGGCGCCCTCGGCCTCCAAACCGCCGCTTTCAACGATCTCAATGGCATAGCGAGGGTTCTTCACCATGCGCCGGCAAATGGACATAAGCGCATGTTCCCGCTTCTTCTCCCTGTGGATTTCGGTGTCTAGGACTTCATCGACGTAAGTCTCGTAGATGCCTTCGGAAGTGAAGATATCAGGCCAAGCCACCAGGCGGTCGTAAACTGAATTATCCGGGATCTCGTTGCGGAGGAGTAAATTCACTTTGTCCTTGAGCACCGTAACAGCTTTCGTCCAAGTACCAGAGTGATACCAGCCTTGTGTCGTCGGCGCACACGTGGATCGGATATTGGGGGTGTCGAGAATTTTGCGGATGACGGGGTCTGTAATATCGCACATCTGGAACATATTGCCGGTGCGCGAGACGCTCATGCCGTCAAACATGTGGGAGTGGGTTAATTCCTCGGGCCTCATACGAACGAGGACTTTGATGTTTTCATAGAAGGTGCGACCGGATTTAGGGCCGAGAGAACGAAAAGTCATGTATGAGAGTGTTTGATACTTTCTCATCTCTGGGTCTTTGCGTGGATCGATACCATACCGGACGAGTGCTTCGCGGAAAGGTCCAGTATCGAAGAAATACCCGGCATAGGCAGAGATGTCGCGGAGTTTGTCGCGTTTGGACCATCCCAGACGGTTGTAGATGACATGTCGAGTAACGACGGGCCGCTCCTGCAGCAAGGCGCGGAGCTCGGTGAGAATTTGGGTCTCGAGATAGGTGAGCCTGTCTTCTGGGGGGAGGTCGGGTTTTGGGCCTTGGGGGACGGTTGGGTCGTCGGCGTGAACGATGTACATGGAATCAACGAAGAGGCGTTTGTGTGTGTTTAGTGCTCGGGACTCGCCTGTTTCGTCCGTTTCGAACTTGACGCCTGGGTTTTGTTTGTACGAATAGGCAATTGGGGAGATTGTTTGGAGGAACTGAACAGGTGGACCGATGTTGGGTGATAATACAATGCCAGGCTCCGTGTTAATCTCGTACTTCTTGATTTCGCTGTCTATCGGATTGTTTGTCAATTTGAAACGGTAGTCTATGCTAGAGAAAGGGTTGCTTACATTTGAGAGGCATCAAATGGTCTCGAATTCCCTGCATGATGCGATTGTCGGCATTCGTAATTTGAAGGTCGGGTAGATCTTTGCTTGTTAGAATCGTTTCTCTCCTAGTACCATATGACTTACTTCGGAAACGGTGGGTTTGATCGATGATTCCAACTGGAGTGACGGTATATTTGGTAGCATTGTCTCGTAGGCTACGAAACACAGTCTCAGCATCGACATATGGGATGCTTGGGGTAGCAACTTTTTTCTTGCTCTCTATTCCATGTTTCTCGCGCTGTTCACTGTTACCATGCTCCGCAGTTTTCTTACTGTTCGGCTCACGTGACCCAGACTGTTCACTGATCTCTTGCTCAGTCAAAAACGGACCGTTCGTACCTCGCTTTCGTCGCCTTCCCGTTCGCTTGGGAACAGAGATCTTCAGCAGCAGATTCTCTGTCCTAACAACACTTGACATGATATGTTTTGCGAAGGGATCGTCAGGCCGTAAAGTGGCTGCGATGTTCTTCCTCTCTATCAACGCCTGTATATGACTGTCAGCCACAATTATTCTTGATACTCGACACTACGAACTCACTTTGTTTAGTTTGACCTCTCCGCCCAGCGACTTGATGCCTTTGTCTACGTCCTTAATGATGCATGGGTGCTCGACGGACATGACCGACTGCGCTGGAACCAGAAGCCATGGCGCAGTTTTGGACTTGTTCCTATCGGGCTTGTTTCTGGAAGTACTGTAGTCTGCAGGAGACGGAGTAGCCATGATGGTAATGGGTGCTGGATGTCGGGCAGCGCAGCTTCTGTGGCGCAGGATAATTGCCTGCAGCGGTGGTGGTGGTGGTGGAGGAGGCAAGATGAAGGTGAAAAAGAAACAATGATACGGCGAGCAGGACGCCAAGATCTGTCAATTTACATGATTATCGCCTTCTCTTAACGTGTCCCTCGACTGAACTGTATGATTGCACTCCAATATTATAGTGCTTCTACTCCGTTCACTCCTCACCATCATCTCGCTGTGAGGACCCCGCGAAAAAGCGTCCGTGCGCAGACTCTCCTCGCTAAATGCGCCATACCCCCATGAGCCCTAACCTCGCCCAGCACCTCCTCCTCTAGAGCCCTCGACACCCAAGCAAAACACACGACGCCTAACTCAGCATTTATCTCCTGGCACCACATACCGTTTTCCTCCGCTGAGGTCCCTCTCTACGCGCTGCAATCCTCCTCCTTCGTCACCTCTCCCTCTCCGTCTCAGCTGCCGCTGACCTCCTGACCCCCCACAATCTACCGACGTCCCGTATAGCTCGCCCTTCCAGCATCGCGGCCAACGTTGATCTCAAGCTAATTCGACACTCACAGTCCGCAATCACCTCAACGTTCAATCAATTTCCATGTCCGTCTGATTCGACCACACTCTCCTTATACTGTGATTTACCGTTCGCGACTCGGCCTACTCTTCGGATTGGCACACCGTCGGGCAGTTCTACGCTACAACGATATCCTCGACGGCGGAAACTATCATCGATCCGTTCCCCCCGTGTTGTCTTTGGAGACGCTTTGCACCCGCCCTGAGGTGCTCCCGCGCAGGTCGCAATCATGAAAGGCTTTAGACAGAGAGTGGTAAGTACCGGCCCTTTCCTTCCCATTCCCCGCTATTGCGTCAAATGCCCAGCACAGCCCACAACGAAGGAGAAGCTAACTAACTCAGCATGAACAGCTCTCACGAGCCAAAGACAACAAATCATCCAAGAAGAAAGACTCGAGTTCTGGCACGTCCTCTCCTTCTCAGGCCGGCTCTACTCAGTCGCCGTCCGGCTCGGCTCAGGCTACTCCTACCTCGTCTCAAACCACGCTGGTAGACTCTCGCAACAAACCGCTTCCCTCCGGTGACAACTCTGCTGGAGGAAATGCCAATTCATTCCAACCCGGACAACAAGGCTTGGGGAGTTCATTGGGCGGCGGCTCTCAATTCATATCCGGTCAACAAGGCATGATTTCTGGCCCTGGTTCCAGCGCTTCTGGTTCTACTCCCGGTACTCCCAATAGAACTGGCGGTACCCAACTTGCGCCGAGCGTTATCATCAGCCCTAGCGCTCCTGTAAGTTCGACTATGCACTCTTCGTCTTATGATAAGTTTCCATTACATCTCTCCTCAACTCACGATGCTGACTTGCCTTGGGATGAACAGCACATCCCACCTCCAGGTGCCGCCGAGACCATGCCCGGCGATCTCCTGCCACCCAAGATTGGAGGAAAGTCCTTGATATTCGATCGCCTTCAGGCTACACCAAAAGACAATATCGAAGGCACTCGGACACCAAGGAGGCAGCATTCTTCTCGCTTCGATATTTCGGACCAGCGTCAACGCGAATTGGAAAAGCTCCCCGGGTTCCATGAGGTGCCCCCTAATAAGCGCGAAGAACTTTTCATGAAGAAAATCGACCAGTGTAACATCATCTTCGACTTCAACGATGCTAGCGGTGACATGAAATCCAAGGAAATTAAGAGACTGGCGTTACATGAATTGTTGGATTATGTCGCGAACAATCGCCAGGTCATCACCGACCGCATGTACCCTCGTGTGGTGGACATGTTTAGCAAGAATCTGTTTCGGCCTATCCCACCTCCACTGAACCCTCAAGGAGAAGCCTTTGACCCCGAGGAAGATGAGCCGGTTCTTGAAGTTGCCTGGCCTCATATTCAGGTCGTCTATGAATTTTTCCTTCGGTTTATTGAGAGCCAAGATTTCAACACAAATATTGCGAAGCAATATATTGACCATAGCTTTGTCCTCAATGTAAGTGGCCCGTTCTCTGCTAGTAAATTCTTATATTAAGTGCCTGCAGCTTCTTGAGTTGTTCGACTCCGAAGACCCACGGGAACGTGATTTCCTCAAGACCACCCTGCACCGCATATACGGAAAATTCCTCAACCTGCGTTCCTATATTCGCCGCTCGATCAACAACGTCTTTTTCCAATTCATCTATGAGACTGAGCGTTTTAACGGCATCGCTGAGCTACTTGAGATTCTAGGATCGATCATCAATGGTTTCGCCCTGCCTTTGAAAGAAGAACACAAACTTTTCTTGACTCGTGTGCTGATCCCGATGCATAAGGTGAAGAGCTTAAGCATGTATCACCCACAGTTGGCGTACTGCATAGTACAATTTTTGGAAAAGGATGCTGCATTAACAGAAGAGGTATGCCATCCCCGCGGCCCCATATATAGCCAGCTGACAATATAGGTTGTCTTGGGCCTTCTCCGGTATTGGCCAAAGGTAAACAGCACGAAAGAAGTCATGTTCCTAAACGAAGTCGAAGACATTTTCGAGGTTATGGACCCCGCCGAATTCGCAAAGGTCCAGGAGCCGCTGTTCAATCAGCTCGCAAAATCCGTTGCCAGCCCTCATTTCCAGGCAAGTAAAATACCTCGTCTCCAAATACTGAGATTTTAACGCCGATACAGGTCGCTGAACGAGCACTCTACTTCTGGAACAATGAGTACTTTTGTAACCTCGTTAGTGACAACGTCGAAGTTATCCTGCCGATCATGTTCGCGCCATTGTATGAAAATTCCAAAGGACACTGGAACCGGTAAGTCAACCACAGGAATAACTTGATCCCCGCTAACCGAAAGCAGGACTATCCATGGTATGGTATACAACGCTATGAAGCTTTTCATGGAAGTCAATCCGCAATTATTCGACGACTGCTCTCATGAGTACGCGGAGTCGCAGAACAATGCCGACCAGAGACAACAGTCACGCCAGATGCGTTGGGAGAAGTTGGCGGAACTAGCAAAGGCAAAGCAGAACGGCAAAGAAGAACTCAAGGCAGCTGCAAAAGTCAGCTCGCCGCTCCGGTTAGACGATTCGGATCCTCTCAGCCAGGATAGCCAGAGACGACTGGAAGCGCTCAGGCTGGGCGACGACAACTCGTCATCGAGGGAGAGGCGACCGAAAGAGTATGAGCGGCCAAGTCAGCCTTCGGTACGTTGATTCCTAAGTCCTAGAACTCGTTGAGGAATGAACATTTTCTACGGCCGAATCAATGTACTTTTAATTCTATTCCTAGATTCCCTAGGACTTTTCCCTTGACACTTCTTTTGGGTTAGATTGATGATCTGACTTGTGTGTGCTTGCTCTGCAGCGCCGGCATCATTCGTTGCACGAGGGGTTACGGGCACATCGTTCTAGCGGCCGTCCTCGCAGCAATAGCCGTTCAGGATCAACTGGAAGCGTTTCGTCTGCCTCTCGCAGCAACTCTGGGGGTGGTCATCCTGTTCGATCGAATTCCGGTCGTTCGACAATTACCAGGGTTGCCTAATTCCAGCTCGTGATGTCACTCCAAGACTTCTCTTCTCATCATCATTATTCTTCTCGCCATCCATCGCCAATGGTCTCATTTCATATACATGGTTGACTATTGGCGGGGATGGCCGCTGTTCTTACTGGGTTGGATTCACCTCTTTTCTCTGTTTTCTTTCCTATGATATCGGTGGCGCAGGGAATAATCATGGATGCCAGCATGGGTTTTTTTTTGCGAAAAAGAAAGAGCTTGAAGCGCTGAATTTCTTCTTCTCAGATGGAATTTTAGAGATGACTTGCTTGTTTGCTTGGGCGCTGAGGGTGTCTTTCCAGTTTTGTTACAGGGTTGGTGGGTTGCTTTGGGTTGGTGGACAGGAGATGGCTTTCCTCACACACACACACACACACACACACACACACTGATAGACATGGAATTGTAGAGATTTTTATTGGGCAAACTGATCACTGGTTGAGCATTTCATAAGCGCTTCAAAACCCCTTTCATATGATAATGATTTGGATACGTATCTATCCGGATCAACCTAGGCTCACCGTTCGGCCCGCTCAGGGGAAGGGGCCCCCCATCAAGGGCATCATCACGGGCAGGATCTGACCGCGAGGCTTGGTATTTCTGCTTAGTTAGTATGATTTCGCAAATCTGTACGAAAAGGGGAATTCAATTGTGGCGCTGACCAATAAAATAGGCCTAATCAACCTCGGCAGAATACCAGGGGTGCGAGTTTTTGTAATTTTCGAGGCTGAACCTTACGGTTGCTGCAGTGGGCCATTTGTTTGGCTTCTCGGCGCTCGCGGAAGACAATCTCATTTCCGCACCCCTATCCGCGCCGCCCAGCAAAAAACATCCACCACCACCTCTAAAACCCCCCTTCTCCCTTCCCCGGATTCTGTTATCCAGGATTCACTTTCGTCCTCGTTCACGTCGCTCCTTGGGCCTTTCTTTCAATCCATTTCTTACCCTTTTCGTGTTGTTGTGTTTCTTCTTCTCTCTCATAAGACCTCCTCTTACGCTGTCGTGACAACAACAATTGTCACACCCATAATCATGTCGAAGAATCCAGACTGGATTCAGTACGGCGTGCCCACGCTCGACCGCCCATTCGGCCTCCAACTATGGCCCATCTTCGAGAAGGCTTACGAATCCGTCGCCGGCTACAAGCCCCAGGACTTTCGATTCACCCCCGGCGAGACACCCATCTCTACGTTCAAAGCATGCGCGTCCATACTTGTCACCTACTACATTATAATATTCGGGGGACGGGAATTGATGAGGAACCGGCCGGCCTTCAAGCTGAACTTTTTGTTTAAGGTCCATAACTTCTACTTGACGGCCATCAGCGGCATTCTGTTGGTGCTGTTTTTGGAGCAGTTGATTCCCATGATTACGAGGAATGGCGTGTTCTTCGCTATTTGCGACCATAAGGGGGGCTGGACCGACAAGATGGTCGTTTTGTATTATGTGCGTGTCCCCTTTCTTGCTCTGCTTGAATTTGGCTAATCTGACCTCAGCTCAACTACCTCACCAAATTCGTTGAATTGATCGATACCTGCTTCTTGTTCCTCAAGAAGAAACCATTGAGTACGCGGAATTTGAACCTCTGTTGCTTATGGGTCTTCATATTGACATACAATAGCGTTTCTCCACACCTACCACCATGGCGCGACTGCTCTTCTCTGCTACACTCAACTCATCGGCCACACCTCTGTTTCTTGGGTTCCAATAACGTTGAACTTGATGGTCCACGTTGTCATGTATTGGTACTACTTCCAGAGCGCGCGCGGTATCCGCATCTGGTGGAAGAAGTATATCACCATCATGCAGATCATTCAGTTCGTCCTTGATCTCGGTAGAGTGACCTCGCTCCTCTCTCCATTGTTCCGATCTAACAAATTCCAGGCTTCGTCTACTTCGCTTCCTACACCTACTTCACTTCCACCTACTGGCCTTGGCTCCCGAACGCGGGCAAGTGCGCTGGCGAGGAGTTTGCCGCCATTGCCGGCATCTGCATTCTCAGCTCGTACCTCCTCCTCTTCATCTCCTTCTACTTCGCGACCTATTCTAAGCCGGTGCCTAAGGGGCGCCGCAGGGCTACAAGCGCGTTGGTGGAGATGAAGGATGAGAAGGTACCTACTGTTGGTGAAGCTAGGCGCCGCCTCAGCCAGGGAGCTCATTCATTGGCTAACGGATACTCTACTACTACAGGATCCGCAACGCCCAATGGACGTGTTACGAGGAGTCGCAAGGCGTAAGCAGCGCTCAGCGCCGGCACCAAGGAGTATGAGGTGGGAATTCAATTCGGACGAGATGAACTGAATGCCGTCTCGGCCACAACCCATTCTCGTCGGTCCCTAAATTTATCCCAGCATACGGCCATCATACCGTAAATGATCGAGGCAATCCCGTATATCACCAACAACAGCTTCCTCGAATATCACATTCGGCTCACGCACAAGAGGAGTCTTTGAACAGGAGCATTCCTATGAACCCAGCCCCACCCTTTCTTCACTTTAACGCAAAAACAGTCCTGGTGGGACATACTTCTTTGTAATTATTACGCTTTTTTGGGTTATGACGGCACTTTGTTTTCCCTCATGTAAGATTATGGACAGCGATTGAGCATTGGGCGGGCGCAAAGGAGGTCTACGTAGCGCGGTAATGCTATAATTACGAGAAAAATGTGGACTTTGAAGCTGTGAATCTGTATTATGAAGTGGACAATCATTGCATACCTATAGTCTGTTCAAGCTTCTTCGGCAATAGTGGACCTTTGCTTGTGATTATCGCGGCTTCCTCCGTCATCACGTGACACATTCCCATGTCTTCCCGAATCATGCCACAACCGTGCCAAGGAAAACCAAAAGCTCCTGCGCTTCAACGTCAAGCATCCGACCTCACCACCACCACACCAGCCTCACCACTCTTACTTCACCAAAACCCGGCCTCTGCAAACCCGGATATCCTCCGCACCCAATTGCGATATCGAAAATGTCCTTCATCCGCGCTGCGTCCCGCGTCGGCGGCATCCGTGTTCCGGCCATCCGCAACAGCTTCGCCGTGAAGCGCGCTTTCACCGTGTCTGCTGTCAGGAAGAGCGATCAGCATACTGAGGAGAGCTTTGAGGAATTCACTGCTAGGTACGTGGAGGTCTTATACAGATGGAGTGGTCAATTGGACTTGGGGGAGTGATGACGGTGCAGAGGGTGCCGGAGAGGTTGGGAGCTGCTGCTCCGGTGAGGTTTAAAGCGATAAAGCTGCAGTTGTTGTAATCGGGCGGGGATTGAGCTGATTATAGCTCACTTGAGAGGAATGAGGAGGATGGTGATGAATTGGGTGGTTTTGAGTGGTTTTAAGTGGGTTGAGCTTGTTTACTGACTGGGTTATAGGTATGAGAAGGAATTCGAGAAGGTCAATGATGTGTTTGAGCTGCAGGTACGTTTAAGCCAATCTACCGCCCCTTCTGCCTTTTTATATTACTCTTGCATGGATCAATTGCTCCTTTTCGGTATCACCAGCCGACTTAACTAAGCTTAATTATTCTCGAGTTGGGACGAGAGCATAATGGAAATGGACGCTTGGAGAGATGATGCTGAGGGGATTATGCATTTGGACTGACATGTGCAACAGCGCAACTTGAACAACTGCTTCGCTTACGATCTCGTCCCCTCGCCTTCCGTCATCATCGCTGCTCTGAGGGCTGCGCGCCGCGTCAACGACTTCCCTTCTGCTGTGAGGGTTTTCGAGGGTGAGTGATATCTCCTGAACATCCCCATTTGCATCAACCTCCAATTGCTCCCTCCCTCCGTCTTTGCGTGCATAGCTAGTTTCTTCGCCCCAAAACAATACCCTGCATATCTCACACCGCGAGGAGAAATTTGACTGACTTTCAACCTCAGGCATCAAATTCAAGGTCGAGAACAAGAGCCAATACGAGGAGTACCTCCAGGAACTCGAGCCGATACGCGAGGAGCTCGGTATCCCGCTCAAGGAGACTATGTACCCAGAGAACGCTTAGAGGACTACACTTTGGAAATATGGCTGCGCTAGCATAAAGGGCCAGATGAAGTTGCTCGACATCCGTCTGACAAATATATGAGTGCTGAATGCTTGGCGACGTGCTATCACAACTGTACATGTACCATTTCTTTGCATTGTAAAGGTTTGTTGAGCTGACGGCATAGGAAGGGAGACATGCTAGAATAGGGCAGAGGTGGAGAGAGCGGTATACTTTACTGCTATAGCTGTGTATAGATTTTCATTTGCCGTTTTTCGCCATCCTTTCTCCGTCCTTAACTACCTCTCCACATACGTCACATGCACCTTCACCTCTAATACCTACTCCTTCCAGCCTTTCGCAACAGTCAACTTTGTCCGGTACCTGCTCTTCTGAAACTACTTCCGAAAGTGGTTTATAAAACCTTACTCCAACTTATTGTCTTTTTAAAAAATAGGAACGTAAGCGTACCTTTTATGACGACACCTTTT